>VZSC01009081.1:230637-248237 GCA_013398225.1 Steatornis caripensis
CAGGGCAGGGCAGGGCAGGGCAGTCGATCCTCCTCTTGTGGTATTAGGGCTGAGGAACCAGAGGAGGAAGCTGGAGTGGTGGGAGGGTGGAGCGAGCAGCTGGTGCCCCTGGGACAGGGATGAGGTGACTGGAGAAGTTCAGGGAAAAGCCCTGATGGAAATCTGCCCAGCGAGGTGAGGTAAGGAGAAAGTTTTGGTTGTCCTGGGCCCCTGATCTGGTCTCAAGGGAAGAGCAGAGCCAGGCTTCTCTTGAAGGACCTCTGAGGAAGATGATGTGGTAACCACCTCACTGAAGGTGGAAGAATGCTGTGCCTGGAGCCTGCCTGGAGGCTTGGGATGGTGCAGAGGGAGGATTACTGTGCCTGCCTTTCCTCAAGGAAGGATGGAGTTCGTTATTTCACTGCTGGCTCTTTTCACACCTGCCTAGTCCAGCCCAGGATGGAGGCACAGAGCACCAAGGATGGAGAAGAGGTAAAATAATGCTTATGAGGAGCAATACCTTATTCTAATAGTCTGAATGAGAGTACTGCTGTTGGCTGACAGAGTGGGTATCTTGTGGTCAGACTCTATCCCCTGGAAGGTACCTCTGGAGCGGGTAGAGGAGTGTTGAGGGAGGAGAGGGCTCTTTGTGCCCCATGCCCACCCATATGGCTGAGTGGAAACAGCACGTCCCAGGGAACTGCTGCTCCCTGGGGCAGAGGTTCAGGGCTGAGCCTGCTGCCGTAGCCCAGAGGCTGCGGGGAAAAAAAGCAATACGGGGCTGGTGGAGACTGTGTCCATCACTGACGCTCCTCCCACTGCTGCTTCAGAAATTATAACTCCCTGATGCTAGACTGAATGTCAAGCCAATTAATGTGGCTCTGGAANCCCAGAGGCTGCAGGGAAAAAAAGCAATACGGGGCTGGTGGAGACTGTGTCCATCACTGATGCTCCTCCCACTGCTGCTTCAGAAATTATAACTCCCTGATGCTAGACTGAATGTCAAGCCAATTAATGTGGCTCTGGAAAATTCTCTGATCAGGTGGTGCTAGCTGAAAAACTTATTGTATACTGAGTACCTGTCTGCTAAGCTTTATTCTGTTATATTTCCATCGAATCCGTAAGTTTAATGCCACCAATGTTTACTGGATAATGTTCAAAATCTAAATAAAAATTTGATGAAGGCTGCAATTATTCAGATACTAGGGTAGTGAAGAAAGGATTTAGCAGCTCAGAAGAAATTACTTTTTCTCTGTTGCATATGCTTATTCTGTATGGTATTCTATATTATTTCTGTATCTAACTGGTGTTGGTTCAATGTAGACCAAGCTGCTTGTATGCTTACACCAGTGTAAATCACCAAACCCAAAAGCAAAATCTAGCCCAATGTCTGCTCAAGAAAAACCAGGATACATCAGCGTGTCTAGTTCTTGTGGCTTCAGGGTGACTCACCATGACCAACATACTTAGGTTTTGTGCCAAGGGAGTACCCGTACTTTTGTCATCACTTAACAGAGTAGGAAGAATAACATTGATCTTGCTCCTCCTCTTGGCAAGCAGAGTTGTTGGGCTCAGTTAGAATCAGTTACTCTCCTGAGCACACTACTGGGAAGGTGAAGCCACAGCCTGAAATGTGTTTGTGGTCAGGCAAGCACTTCTGTATACATCTAGTTTTGGCTTACATGTCTTCTCGCGTGTGTATCTATCTGAGTCGCTCGTTTCTTCGTGGTATGTGTGTAGTGCTGAAGAAGTACCAAAGTCACAACTCTCTCCTGTCATTAAGAGGACAAATTACTAACCAAACACTTTTTGAAACCTTGTGTTCGGATGTGGTCCTTACGCTCTCCTCTAACATGGTGGCTGCTAAGCGTGCTGATATCTCATCCTCACAGCTTGCGTGAGGTCTCCAAACAAACCGCTCTTACACCAAAATGAAAACAGAGCCTGCACTGGCTACTCCGTAGAAGTGAAACGGCACTTTTGATTACAACAGGGCTGCTTTCATGCGGGTTTAGACTCTCTGAGAAAGAGAAGAATGAAACAGTAACCCTTGATCTTGAAAGACTTTTAGGAAGATGCACGTCTGAATGACGAAATGGTGCTTTAGTTTCAAAGAACTCTACAAAGAAAAGAGTGCTAATAACAACCCCCATTTTCCCAAGAATATTGACAGCTAGTCAGGAAGGGAGAAGAAAACAGAACAGAAGACGACTGCTTTGGAACCCTTCTAAACTTGTCTGCAGAAATGTCACTCATACAAAATGTTAGCTACATCTGGTCAGAAAGCAATTTAATGATACCGCACTTGGTCGTCTTTGAAAGAAGTTCCAACAACCTTCAATTCATGTTTACGCAAAGCTGAAAATTTTTGAGAAGTCCAAAGCAAATTTAAAGTGAAACAGCTATTCAAAGGGAGCAAAATGCCTTTGTTCTGGTTTTGCTGGCAGAAATGGTCTTGTCAACCAATAATTTTTTTTGTTTTTATTAAAATCAAGGCAAGGAGATATTTGTCTTCCCGGCATTTTCTGCATTCTTTCTCCCCCTCTCCCTCTCCGGTAAGGGCCTTGCAGACAGTAACAATGATGTTTCACTCACCTGTGGATCTCTTCTTGCTCAGGAGTGACTGACAGAGAATGACAAGTGTAAAAAGGAGGACGCTGATGATCCCTATTGAACATACAAAGACTGCATACACGTACAGGTCTGAAAGCCAAGCACAGATGATGGTTGGTGTTACAGCTGTATGCTTCATGCTTACAGGATAAAAAAAATTATCTCTACAAGATCTAAATAGAACCTGGCCCAAAACATTTAGGGTAACAGCTCAGAAGTAATTTAAACCTCTTGAAACTTTCATACGGTATCCTGCTCAGTTTAAAATTTGATTGAAGTCTCCACAAACGCAAATAGGTGTAGTTATAAGGGCTTGCTTTCAGGAGGGAGGCTGGGGCTGGTGGGGTTTTTTTTCTCTTTTTTCCTTTCTGGTGGGGCAACCAAAAACTGAAAGGGCTTCAGTTGGATTATTTCCCAGTTCAAATAGCTGTACTGGTTTAAAAAAAAAAATGTTACAATGGGAGGAGTACTGAGTCGCAGAGAAAGAAGGACGAGTCTGTGATTGCTGCTTCTGGTGGCAGCACTGGCTTGAAATTTTTGTTTGGGTTTTTTTTTATTTTATTTTTCAATCTACTGCCTCATCTCCCTTTACGGCTTTTATTTAGGTGCCGTAACACATTCCCGCGGGAGCTGACAGGAGTTGTACCATGGCAGATCAGGATGGAGTATTTTGTTCAGAAGGAGAAGAAATCTTTAATGACATATTTCTGCTTTTACTGAACTTCAAACAGAGTACTTTAAGGATGCTCTACCCATTAATGTCTTGAAATGTCCTTAGGGAGGTATACTGGCTTCTTTCCTGCTTCTCAGAGAGGAAACTAAGCCTCAGAGGTCAAGCTGGTAGAAAATAGCGTTGCTGGAACTAGACCCCTGACCTGCAGTTCTGTGCTTCGTTCCCCTTACACAGCACAATATAATTTGTAAATTGTGGTTTAAACAGTAAGGCTGCCCACAGAATCAAGGCCAACCTGCGAGCGAGCACTACCGCCTGGCAGGCAGCGCAGCAGGGGGGCTGTGAATGCCCCGCTGGTGCTTCGCTGGCATTCTGCCCTGGGGCAGGAGGAGGGAATCTCACTGCCTGCAAATTCTGGATTTCAGTCTCCTAGAACAGTTGTTCACTGATCTACACAGAAAATACCGCTTGCCTTGAAACTCAAGGGACCTTTAGGCTGCCCTTGCGGTGCAGAGCATGTCTGGTGAGCAGTTTCTAATGCTAGTGGGAGCGCAGGTGCTTGGTCCCTCTTCGGACATCACGTTCCTGGAGAAGGGGGTTTATTTGCACTGCGCGGTTAGCCAGGCGTGGGTTAGTTTCCCATTGACCATAACAAACATATGAGAAACTGAAACTGGAGCCTTCCATTCTCTTTTCTCCAGCACCCTCGTACTCTGTGGGATGCTTTCTCAGGCAAGACCTGAGTTTGCACAGGAGCTAGCAAAATTGGGCCTGACTGGGGCACTTTAGTTGTACTGTAGCATTGAACTGAAGTAACATCTTGTATACAACCAGTAGCAGTCAGATGTATCTTTACCTTCAAAAAACTTCCAAGCTTCATGGTTCTTCTTGAAAGTGGGATCATCAGAAGATTTTGATGAAATCACTGGGGGGAAAAAACCAAAGACGACATGACAAGAATTGAAAATGTGTGGTATAAAATGTTGGGACCTCTTGAGGTAAACGTAGTTCTGCCTTAGACTTCAATGCACCGAGATCTTGCCTTATCTCACAGGATAATTGCCTTTCAATGAAACACTTTAGTTATAAAACACCATTATAAAAATGTATTCCAGCAAATCTCATCTGGCTTGGCACACCTCACGAGTGCTGTATGACTTGTGAAACTGTCTCCCTGTTGTCATCTTATTCTGGGAAGATGCAATATGTGGCTCTTCAGTTGAAAGTTAAACGCAGTGAAGCACAGCAAGAGAACAGAAACACGCTTTAGAGGAGCCTGGGCCTTAGAATAGGGTGGCCATGTGCTTGTAAGGTCTGTAATGACACTGTAGGGATTGTCTGAGTATCTCAGGGGAAAAGCTGCTATTAATGCTGTATGTAGCTCATCTTATTCTGACTCTGTGTTCTCACTCATCCAGAAATCATACCTCTAGGGTTGCAATTTGTGCTTCTGTCCCAAAACAGGCTACTTCTGAGACAGGAGATGAACAACTTTTGCTCAAGAGAATGGGAATTTCTTTTCCCTTGTAGTTATATATTAAGAAGGATTTTTAACACTGTAGTCTATTTCTAAGTCTTAGAGGTTAAGGGGAAAAAAAAAATAACAATTGGAAGAGCAGTAGCTTTACTGAAGGACACATCCCTGAAGGCTTCCTGAGAACTGGCTTGAAGCCAGCCACACGAGGCACAGCTTTTTTAAACAACAGGGAAGTCATTCTAGCAATGCTTGGCACTGAAGTAATCTCTACCAATGTGATAGTGTTTCCTCAGCTTCAGGACTGACTCTGCATGCCCTTGATTTTGTCCAACTTGCCTTCCTTCCAAAGCTCTTGTGGATGTCCCTTGGCACGTTGAACTGCCCTGCAGTTCCTACGACAGCACCCAAATAACCCATTGTGGTGGGAGCACTGCTCATGAGTTCTCCTTCTTCCTTCATTCAAACGTTGGCTTCCATGCTGTGCCTTTTAAAGATACAGGCATGTAACACTTGCCTATCTGCAAAAAGGCCACGCATGCACACGTGGACTTTCTGAAGCATGTCCAAATGCTTTACAAAGTGCATATCTGAGCCGGGAAGAAGAACGCATCTACTTACCTTCAGTGCCTTTGGCTTAGGTGTGGGAACAGATTAGCCCGAACATCTTAATGTAAACTGCTCTGTCACTGGTGTATCAATGAGCGTTGACTGTTGAGTGCAGAATAGCTTAAATTCTCAGCTGGAGTAATTCCCCTGCCTGTGGGTGTTTGGTTTTTTTTTCCCTGAGAAGGAAAACTGCACGACCACAAGTTGTACCAGCTCACCTTTATATCCTAGAAAAAGGGCTGACTGAATGACTGTGTTCTAATTCAAATAAGAGGGAAAATAGCTGCAGGTTTTGCACAGAACCGTGCTCTCTCTTTCAGAAAGAGAGGCAGACTACAGGGCTCTGGGCAAATGGATGAATGTCAATGTCGTAACAGCTGTACAACCTAGTACTAGAATCCAAATGCTCTGACTGCTGGATCACTGTTCAAAACCCTCTTTGCTCTCCTCAGCCAGATTTTTCTTATGACATCAGATTAGACTATCTCAATTATGATAAACCTTGATTTTATTTATTTTTTTTATGCTAGCAATCATTGCAATGGAATAGAAGTCTAGTGATGTCCCCCAGATGATTGCCAATGAGGTCCGAACCTCCTTCTTACCAGAACGATAACGTATTAAGGAGTGAAGGAGTGTCCTGTAGGGATGTGAGGTGTGGGGCTAACTCACTGGGAATGGAACTGCTTTCAGCACTAATGAAATCTTCTGTTTAGTTGTCATGGGACGCTCGTCCTGAATATTTTAACAAATCTACTCATTTGTTATGTGAAAGCATCACACATGTAGATTTTTGGCAAGTATTTTAGAATATTTTCCCTGAAAAAAAAAAAAGGCTTTTGTTCATTTTTGGGGGGACAGAAAAGTCTTGCATTCCTTTATCTTGCCACATTTTTACTGTTAGAAAATGCCACACACGTCTAATATTTAATAGAATTCGATCTCTGTTCTATAGGAAACTCTGATACAAACTTTCTAGCAAGACAGATTGCTGTGATCATGTCTACTTGTTTGTGTTGTGAATGCCAGTAGGATTATAGTCGGACTGCATAATTTTCTTTGTACGTCCTCCTACACGTAGTCTTTTCTCTTGGATTGTAAACCATTTGGAACACGTATTGCGGTTCCTAAGAGATGTGCAGCACCTTGCATAGTGGGCTTGAGGGATTACCTGACTGTAAATGATGGTTTGGAGGTGCTGCATATTCTTCTGAGAAGACTACTCACTATTTTGAGTTTTCTGATAGGAAGGCAGTGGGAGAACCATCCTTCCGATGTCTTTTTTTCCCTCAAACCGTTTTCTGGTGTATTCTGTACTATAATGAAGAACACTAGCGTGGTTTTAGGTTAACATTGACCACACAAACCCAGGAAAACACCAGATGCCTTTAATAAGAAGACGGGGGAAGGGGAAAAAGTTCACCTTAGCTTAGAGGGAAGGTGTCGCATAGCTGGAGTAGGAGACACTTCTTGGTAACATCAGGACATGGATTTCTCTTGGGTTTACTACCAAGATTTAACAGCAGCATTTTTATAAATCCTATTGGATGTCTTGTATTCACTACACCTAAGGGGGCAAACTGCAACAGTTCAAATTTCAGCTGGGCCTTCTGAAAACATGACAAAGTTGCTGTAGTTACCACGTGAGTCCATGAACGGAAGACTGTAAAGACTCCACCCCCATTACATAAGGCTTCTTTTCTGAAGAAACGTATTTTGTCCCTAGAGGAGAAGCCAGATAGGTAGCTAAACTTTTAACTTCCATCATTACACATTAAGGAACTGTAGCCTGTAACTCAATTGTTTTTCCACAACTCCAGTATGTATATCTGTATAAATTTACGTGTTGAAAGAAAACACATTTGCAACTTCTTAATGGCCTACACAAACTCACTCCTGCAAACCTGGTAGCAAATAACAAAACCTGACAATACATTAATAGCAGTAGATACTACAGACCCAGCTGTAATCTGGTAAGGTCTTTTGCTTTGAATAGAGCTATGCTTGGTGGCTGACAAAGGCTCTGTACTGAAGCGCCCCAGTTTTTTTCTGCTTCAAGGGCAAGTCAGATTTTGAAGAAGCAGAACGACCCTTTCCCATTCCCTCTGGAAATTTCAGTCTTACACAGTGACCTCCTCTTCCTGTGTGAACAAAAAAAAAAAGGATCTAAATGCTATTTCTGCAACCACTTGATGTGCGAGATTGTAAGAAATTTGCTAGCGCAATGGTGCTTTAGCACAAAGATACTATTTTGGATTTGAGCATAACTGAAGACACGTTATTTGGAACAAAATGTTAGAGAAGACAGCGAGTGTGATTTGTTTGAGTGCTGTTACCTTATTTGATAAAGCACAAGCAGTGCAACTTAAGTGGCCAAATGCTTCAGGCAACTTGTATCGCTCCTTTTGTTGCACCCTGGATCTAACTGTAATATAAGTAAATCCCTTTGCAATAAAAAGTGTAACCCATCGTGGTAGAAAATACAAAATGCGTTTAGAAGAAAATTTCCTTGCAAAGCCCAAGAATTACCATTGGGGAAATTGGAGACTTTATGACTACTCTTATAGAGTTGCCTTCCCTCCCACGTGCAACAAGTCCTGTACACTCAGTGCATTAACTGAATGCTAGCTAAGGGGTCCTTTGTTTCTAGTGAAGAGGCTTTTAGCAGTAAAACAGTTGCTATGGCATTTAAAGAGATGTCATTTTTCAGATGCCTTTTAGTCTCTCTAATCTGGATTTGGAATTAGAATAAATACTCTTGGGGGGGGGTGGAGTGGTGGTGGTGTCTGCCTTGGATCCCCACAGGGTGTGTCGTCGGTGTGTTTAGTCTACAGGTGGGCCTGCCGTCCGCCATTGCCTCCGGTTTCCTGCTCTGCTTTGGGTTACGTTTGAAGCAGAGAGAGGACCAGACAGTGTGAGAAAGATGAAGTCACGAGTCTCAAATTTCCACCCTGATTATGTATTCGTAAATCATACTAAAAACTGGGGAGGGGAGGGGACAAGGGATACTGTACTGTATTTAAGGACTGGGGTGAAAAGTTACAGTTTTCCTTCTTTGAAATTACTAAATTGATCCGAACCCCGTACTTTAGCTAGGAATAGCAATGAGAAGTTTCTGTGTTATAGTCAGCAGTAGCCTGAGCAGCTGTGAAAGGTGCAGAGCGGCTTTTTGTAAGAAGGGGTACGACAGGTGGTCTGGCAATATTTTATATTGCTTTTTCTCCTGCCGCCATTTATCTGGAACATGCCATTCCCTTTCCAAGCACTTCTGACAAGTCCATATGTTTCACTACAGGCATTTAAGAAATTTCATCATTCAGTGAATGAGAAAACACTCTTTAAAATGCTGACCTGCCCTATAAAATTACATTATAACAGGAAAATCTTAAAAATTACTCTCCATCTGATTTTACTCTCCTGCCCACCAAGCCTGCTTGTTCGGCCCGCCTTGGGTACACCTATAGGTCAATTTTGCAAGTCCTTCACGCAAGAAACAGATTACTTGTCATCCCCTCTGTCTTTCAGCGTACTGCTCTTGGAGGCAGCTACCTGGGCTGGTGCAGAGGATTTGAGGGGAAGGGTAGGTACAGTGCGAAACAGTACTTTTCTCCCTCACCGTTTGGGTCTTGACACCAGACCTGGCCCTCTCTAGCTCCCACCCCTCAAGGGACCCTCAGAATTTCTTCCCCAAAGCACTGGAAGAAGGTGTGGTCTATCCTCTGTGAGGCTCTGGGATTGTATGGTGGCCTCCTAGCCCTGCTGGTAGGCCTGCAAGCTTCAGCCCTGGCCATCCATTCGAGGCGCTGTTGGAAGTAACACCACCTGGTAGTTACTCTCGGCCTCTCCTCCTCTTCTCCCCAGCACAGTGTTTGAACTACTTGTTCTTTGTAGGTTGAGACGAGAGCCTGGGCTTCCCTCCCCCGCACCCGTCGCCAGCTTTGCCCCTTCCCAAAGGCAAGAGTCTGAGGCAGCTGGAGTGATCAGTCCTCCTGCTTGCCAGTTGCTTCTTGACAGTGGCTGAATCTCTCCCTTCGGCAGAATCTAGACGGGTGAAGGAGGAAGAGATAGGGAGAGGAGGAGGAGGAGAGCCGGTTCCTAGCCAAGCGCAGGAACAGCAGGGAAGAACGGCTGCTGAGCATGAAGCAAGCTAATGCCTGAAGTCCATAGGGCTCAATCATGGATGCAATAAAGTTTCATTTCGTATCTGTGCTGTTACAAGACTAACTACTGTGTCTTGGCGCTAGCCACCCAACATGGGGTTGGTGCTTGTAAAACTTAACGCGCTCCAGAGATTAACATGGCTGAGTTCAGGAGACGTTGTGTTCTAGTGTTTTTACTCCTTGTTCAAAAACAAAAGTGTGAAAACAGCAACAAAAATAAAACAGGAAACTTCTTTGAGCTGTGAAGCTAACGACTTCTGTGTCCCATACCCTAATGGCTCCCCTCTCCACAACACCCTTAGCACTGGCCACCTCCTCGTGGGGTATGTCCAGGAGCCCCAACTACTGACTGCAGTGTGGAAGGGTACTGGGCACAGTGAAAGTTCATGCAGATTTTCTCTCCCTCTACCCAACCAATTTCACATTACTTGTACAACCTCGATATCCTTAAGACTGTTATCTCACTAAAATCAGCCCATTGATTCAGAAGGGTGCAGACTAGTTGACAATGTGATTGCGTAGGTTTTGGTTTCTTTAGGATACCAGGTTATAGCTTACCGATGACATTTGGCTGCAGGATTACGTTTCTGACCTGTGACACTGATTGCTCTGGTGTTTTGTATTTAAGGAATCTAATGAACTTTGGTGAAGTTTTCTTTAAGTCCTGCTTCCCTAGTCTTCTGTGCAAAAGAAGCATGGCTGATGCACACCGCTGGGGTCTGGGTGCTGGAGGGATGGGCTTTTCCCTTGCGGAGACAGGTAACGGGTTGAGATTTCAGTTTGGACTTGGGTCCTGCTCTGTCATTATTTGGATTTCCAACTGTCTGCAACCAGGAAGCAGAGGAAACCCCATATGAATGTCTTACAGACTTTCTAGACAAGTTTTGCATGCCCTATAAGACCAAATAGTTCAGACTACAATTTGCTTGCTATTGTTTAAAATTGATACGTGGTGTTTACTACTAATCTAAACAGAACTTCAGCTTTGGATTGTTAGTGTCTTTCATAATTGCTAGTAATAATCAACTAATTACATTATGTTAATGCCATGATTTGTCAAGGCAGATTTAAACATTGCTGCTCAATGTGAAGCTGCTCTTTATCTCTTGCTATATTGTGTTTTCCACATCTTTCTTTGCTCTTGTACTTCTGATAGATCCAAACAAAGTCTTGTGACTGATACCTGAGAGCTATCCACAGGAAATCATACACTCACAAAGATTATTTTTCACATTTGTCTCGCTGGTGTGCGTATAATCCAAAAGTGATACAGAAACCTGAATGACACCAGTGAAGTTGGTGCTGACAGGACGTGCTCTGGATTAAGACTACATAAATGTGTTCAAATCTATCTTGAAAAGGCCTATAGTCAACAGAGTTCCCTCGGAGCAAAACTGGTGTCAGAGGAGAGCTAGGGCCGCTTTCCCCAAAACATAGGTTCGATAAGTGGGATTAGGGTTTCCCAGCTACAGGAATAACCTTTGCTGTCTAAACACAACAGTAAATTTAGCATCAACAGCAATGGCAGAAACGTCACGAAGTACAGATTTCTACCACAAGTTTTTCTGTGATTGCTGGATGAGCCTCTTGGATTTCCAGATGCATGGACCACACTTGGACCCATGGATCACACTTGATTTTTGGCATTATCTTTAGGCTTGGCCCTGTGGGAAATCCACTTTTCTGTTTATAAAACCACAAGCAGAGGACTAGTTTGCCAGCTAGCGCTAATGGCACAACTGCTGAGCTCAATCACTTCTTCAAAGGGGTCTGCTCTCTAAAAGCCAGTTTCGCCCTTCTCTGAAAGTGTGGGTGTGGTGGTGGTAAGATTTGAGCTGACCCATCCCAAAGAGAAGACTTGTTTTCAGCTTGGTCCAAAACCCCCACTCGTTGCTGGTCATTTCTTTATCAATACCAGCAAGCGGGTCACTGCTTTTCTAGCTCTGCTTTCTGACTACAAGCGGTATAAACAAAAGTACAGAAGTGATACTAGAAATGCTACTAGATGCAACTGCTGCTAGACTAGAACCGAAAGCAATGAAAATACCAAGAGAGAGGAAAAACATAGATCTAAAATATAATGCTTCTATTGCTGGCTGACCCACTGCATATTCTTCAGAAAATAATTTAATTTCTCTCTGTTTCTGTCTCTTTGTATTTAAATAATAATGGCATTTGTTTATTCCCACTAGCAAAGTTGTAGACACCTGTAGCTGAATGTAAACAAGTTTTAGTTACTGCTATTCTCCTAAAAGGCAAAGGAAGTAACTGTCTCCTATGAATCTACCAATCTTCTTTACGTCTTTTTACGAGCTGAATAATGTTTAAATTGTAATGTATAAGTAAAGAAGTTGAGGATTAGGTTTTCTTCTCGTATCTTCACAGATAACACTTAAAAATAACCTAACTTCAAATGTCTTATGGGTGAACTTGCAAGAAAAGAAAAAAGGGCATCACGGGACAAGAAAAGTGATAGAACTGAAATCAGTAGTCTCTTACCTCTTATTTCAGTAGCTGCTGTGCCATTTGACCATGCTGTCCACTTATTCCTGTGTTTGCCAATTTCCTGGACTTTGCATATATAATGTCCTTGATCTGTTTGCTGGAGGCTTAGAATAAGAAATTTGTACATAGTTCCATGTTTCTCTTTAAGAAGATGAAGTCTTTGCTTGTGAAAATGATGTGTGTAATTTCCATAATACTGGACAGACCCAAACTTTGTCATTTTGATCATCAGGAACTCCTGAGTAGGTGATGCAGCGAAGACCCACCGCACAGCCAGCAAATTCTCTGTCTTTCTCTTTTGAGAAATGTGGCAGTAAAGGGTAGCATTATCTCCCTCGGAGTATCGCACTGTTGGTCCCGGAGAGACTGTCACATTCAAAGCCTCACAAACATCTGCAAAAGAAACAAAAGATGATGAGAATCCCCCCCACTGGCACACCAGCACCATAACCTGCCCACAACGGCAGGTAAACTGGCGGCATTCATTCAACGTGCAGTAATTTAATGAGCGGTTAGAACTGACGTCTTTTGTCTCTCTGTGAATGTTAATGATGGTGTGAGGCCCTCCTTCAGTGAGTTTGCTCTAGTATTCTTGCTGTTGCTAATTAATAAGATAGGGCTGAAGTGGATGCTTTGCTGCTGTCGTAGGCCCAACATCGCATAATCTTTCATCAGTCTGAACAAGCGTTAATCTAAGCCTAGCTTGGAGCGAGAGCCAAGAATGTCTTTTGGAAAGCTGTTCCACGACCAGCTCTTCCGACAACTTGCGTCCTTCTCTGGGATATCCAGGCTAAATTGTTTCAATAGCCAGTTTATGCCCATGTGTTCCTGTGCCAACTTTAAGTTTAAATAGGGTTTTCTTCTCTAGCACTTGCTTCCTGACTCCATATAGAAAGCAATTATGTAGTGTCTCAGCCTTCGCTTTGTGGAGCTAAAGAAGCCAAGCTCTGTTAGTGTCCTCTAGTAAAGTAGCGTCTCCGCTTCCCTATTCACCTTAGTAGCCCTTCTCTGCATTGGTTCCAGGTTAAATTTTGGGTTTGATTGTATTTTTGTTTTTTTTTTTAATGCGGGTCACTGGAATTATAGACAGCATCTGCAAAGAAGCTCTCCAATGTCCTGTGAAATAGTCATGGTACTTCCCACATTTGACTGGGATATAGCTTGCCTGGTGTATTCCTGAATTATGTAGTCCTTTTTCATGATATTTCACATGTGATTATACGTCAGTTTATATTTAAAAATATACTTGGGTGTTTTCCCCTCTTTGTCATTTGCGGTTCAGTTCCTAGCGCATCAAGGAAATTCTTACTAATACCTCAGTACGTGACTTTGCTTTACTAAGTTCTCTTCCACTTTTGTTACTTGGTCCTGAGTCTTTCCTACGTGCTGTCCCAATCTTAGGCAAACTGGATAAGGTCACGTAATTTCAACGCACATGCTCCTGCCTACTTCTTTTAGACATCATTTGTGCAAAACTTGCATGGCACTGTTCCCCATATGGTCACTGAAAGACTACTAACCTCCCTATAAGCACGTAACCAGCTCCTCCTCACTTTACCGTTCCCCATGGCCTCTGTTTTAAGTAATGTTCTCTTGTCATAATCAAATGATCGTCTCAAGCCTGCGTTAAATCTGTCAGCTTAGTCCTTCTGACTCCAAATTCAATTTAATCTGACATTATTTGCTTGACAAAATATGACAGGAGATTATATTGGGACAAATTATTATTCCATTGTTCCATTCACTTCTGACTCTTTGTTTTTCTGTTCTTCAGCACGAACCCAGCTTAGACTGATTGGTTGTGTCTGCTTTATTTCTAACCATGGCCAGCGTAGGGGAAGGTTGAAAGAAGTCCATAGCAGTTCATTAGAGGAAGATTTTTCTTTCCTGACCTAAGTGATTTATGCTAGACTGATTTTCTGAGGCATGGGAATCAACACTCATTTTATTTCCTTCCTAATGTACATTAAGAATGTTCTCATTAGTCATATCAGAGACTGATCTACTTTTGACCAATGGTATATTGTGGCAATGTGTTCCCTAAATGACTTGTAACATGTAATCTACCGGTCTGATGGCATCCACTAGAGAGAGAATCACATTTCAGTAGTGAGCAAGCACTCCCTGAAATGCACTCTGCAAAGCATGAAATGTCCTCTGAAATATGAATATTAAGCTTCCTGTTATGTGAATATACTGTACTCAAATAGTAATGAGAATTGCAACTCTGGGAGAATGATTTTTTCATTTCTGGACACTTTTCTAGGACATCAGCTAGGAATATTTTAACAAAGGGGGATGAGCATTTTGGCAGGGACTCTTGCCTGACATCAGCTCCTGAAACACAAACATATATTTATCTTCAAAATAAGCAAGTAAAGTATTTCCATTCTATTTCTGAAGGAGTACTGCAGGCAGAGACACTGGCTTTATGGCCCCAGCGAAGCCGTGAAATGGAGTGGTGAATTGTATCACCTTACTTAATGTAAATCCACTCAAAGAAGTTACGTTGCAGCTATTTCAGAAGAACCCTCTAAAAATTATTTTGGGTTATTTCAATAGAAAGCTCTACTGAATGGTGTAATTTTTCCAAGTAGACATTATTTTTTCTTTATCAAGGAGAAAATAAGTTGTATAAAGAAAGCGGAAGGTTTTTATTTCCTGAAGAAACTACAGCTAAGCATGGCCTAGATTACTGGTATAATTATCTGTGCGTTATGTTTGTGTGTGCAATTCATGTGAGTGCCAAAGCAAAAGATTACTTTGGATTGTAGAAAGCACACAAGTAGAACAGGATGTTGAAATTTAAAATTAAGGCTGAATACCACCAACAGTTTTCCAGGCATGAAACTTCAGTTATTACTTGCTGGAGTTATCTGACCTTGATTCTTTACAGGCAGATGTCAAGATAAGACGGCTGCCTTTGTCGTCAAAATAAGATTAAATTTTGAAGGTTGTGCTGCTCAGTAAATAAGCAATAAGCTTAAGAATTTCAACACTTTTTGCGGTTCTCATAATTACTTAGGCTATAGATGTTTAATAAATAATTTGTAAAAATGTCGTTTGCGTAAATGAACAACACAAACGTTTTCTACTGAAATTACGAACATGTTGTGAAAACTGTAAGGAAAAACAATTATGTCATTTTCCTGACATGTGAACTTCTTGTTTGAAAAAGCTGGCTAGGATTAATTGTGGAATACGGTCCCAAAATAAAAGGCAAAAGAATCATTGCTTAATTCAAAACTAGGCAGAACATAATGCCAAAAAGTACCCAAGAGAAAACAGAGGAACTCAGATATGGTGATGATGGAAGGCTCTGCAAGAAGATAAAGCAGCATTGTACGTGGAGTCTCTGATCCCTTTCTAGCTGTTTACACTCATACAAACATTGGTATTTTATACCAAAGGCTTCTACTTTCCCTCTGGGGACATGCCTTTTTACAAGGAAATATCAAATTTTGCATCCTTTGTGTGGTCTGATGAGTGGGAACCCATCTCCCTATCTTTCTTCTGTGGCTCCTACTGGTGCAGCTGTACCAGTGCAGCATCGGGGAGAGTTTTGGAAATTTCCTGACCCTTTTACCGTGATCTCATGTCATTTCATCTTATGTTGAACAGGGTCAGGCGGTGCTTTATATAAAACAGAAAAACAGTGTCCTTTTGACTCTATCCTCTCACTGCCATTGGAGCAGGAACAGTGGTGGATTTGGGAGGAAAGAGGTCATTTACCTCTTATGTGGAAAGGAAAAGCCTCACTCAGGGCTCCCAGACACTAGTGGAAATGTTTCTCCTGTCTTTAGCAGGCACTGGAACAGCCCCAACACGAGGTTTACCCTTGTAATGGGCTCCCTGCCAAGACAGGAGACTTCCTCCGCAACTTGAGGGCAGGCTTGTGTGCCAACTGAGCACTGAATTTCTAGGCTTCAGATCGGTGCTTCCAGTGAGGAATCACTGTTTTTCTTCTCCTGCCTTCACAGTATAGCATGATGTAGCCACTCAGGTGGAGCTCACCACAAGAGTTTTAGTTTAACTTCTGCTTGGAAAGGAAAACTATTTATAGAAAACGAGAGGAGAGCAAGTCAAAGACTTGAAGATTCCTTTGCAGCGTGCTTAATCATCAAACGCGTCTCTCCTATTTGCAACCTGCCCACTTAGTTGCCCCCAATCTGCTGTTTTAGCTGTTTGTTTCTTTGGTACCCTCCACCTGCATGTCTCACTAGCCTGTCAGGAGTCAGGGAAGGTTACTGCTGACAAATCTGTTTTGAAAAACCCTATTTTGAAAGTAGTCCGCTTCTGCTTACACCACTTCAATTCCAAGTATTCGCTAGGTTTGAACTTTGTTGTCTGCCACATTACAGAGCAAAACACTTTCACGGCACGGTCAGCAATAACAGATTACACTTTTAGCAGCCAGAAACCTGTCTGTGCCAGGGCTGTCCCCTCTGTCTGTGCTGGAACGGTAGCAGCGGGCCCGCAGCCGCTGTCAAAGGATTGTGAGCAGTTTCAGCATTTGTGTTTTTGTGGAAGAACTCCAGCTACTTCGGCGGAGATACTCATGAGTTGCTCCTGCGCACTGCTGCTCGCAGTTCAGATTTAGTGTTACGTTCAGATTTAGTGTTACGATTTAGTGCTATGTAAAGGCCCCTCTTCCTTCCTCCATGGAGACTGACAGGCAGAATCTGCAAGCCACCCTTCAGGGCAGAGAGGACTTTTTTGCTCAGCCCCTGCGGACAGCTGAGGGACTAGAGAGGCGTGCCATCGGGGTAGTTACCTTCTGATCTCACATTTGCCTGACCAGAAGCATATGGGATGGCTTTTTTATCCCTGTTGTAGTTTGTTCTGTGAAACAATGTCAAAGCCTGCTTTATTTTGACTTCTCTACAATTAAAAAGTAAGAGCAGATAAGCCAGGAAGACGTAAAGCTCTTTGTTTAAATGAAAATAATTAGGAGCTGGCTAGCAAGGTCACCAAAAGCAACCAGCTGTTTTCAGTTGCACGGATCTGTCTGCAAGTTTCACACGTCAGAGGCTCCTTCTCTGAGAAAGCTTCTGCGGTGACTAAAGATGCACGGGAACCAAACCGCTGCCTCTACCCGCTGCTGCCCTTTCGAGGTGAAGATCTAAATTCAGGTCTTTTATTAACCTTGAAGGAGCAGGGCTCCCCGACCCCCTAACGCCCACTGCGCCACGGAGTTCGGATCCGGACTCTGCGCCCGTTTTGCAGCTCTAGGACACGACGCCGGCCACCGCACCTTTGGTTCCGGAGGCAGAAAGGTCTCAAGCGGAGGAGGCTTTTCACAAGTGACCTACGGGTTCCATTCCCAGGGGCTGCCTACGGGATCTCGGCACTTGTGGGAAAAGCGATGCCGAATCTCCCTTTGCCTCAACTTTGCCTGCGGTTCCTCGGCGCAGCTAAGCGTTGTCCCGCCTGGCACAGGCCACGTTTCCATCAGCTTCTGCCTGGGAAGGGTTTCTTGGTGAAAACAACAGTTGCGGGTCAGGTCGCTGTGCAGAAGCGCTGCTGCCGAGAGCCCGGAAAGGCACAGCGGGGCGAGGGAGCGGGGCGGCGGGGGGCGGCGGGGCAC
>VZSC01009083.1:0-20845 GCA_013398225.1 Steatornis caripensis
CTGGGTCCTGCACTTCGGTCACAACAACCCCATGCTACAGGCTTTGGGAAGAGTGGCTAGACAGGTGCTCGACGGAAAAGGACCTGGGGGTACTGGTCAATAGCCAGCTGAATATGAGCCAGGAGTGTGCCCAGGTGGCCAAGAAAACCAATAGCATCCTGGCTGGTATCAGAAATAGCGTGCCCAGCAGGAGGAGGGAAGTGGTCATCCCCCTGTACTTGACACTGGTGAAGCTGCACCTTGAATACTGTGTTCAGTTTTGGGCCCCTCACTACAAGACATTGAAGTGCCGCAGCATGTCCAAAGAAAAGCAACAAAGCTGGGGAGAGCAAGTCCTACAAGGAGTGGCTGAAAGAACTGGGGTTGTTCAGCCTGGAGAAAAGGAGGCTGAGGGGAGACCTTATCACTGTGTACAACTACCTGAAAGGAGGCTGTAGCGAGGTGGGGGTCGGTCTCTTCTCCCAAGTAACAAGCAATAGGATGAGAGGAAATGACCTCAAGTTGCACTAGGGAGGTTTAGATTGTATATTAGAAACAATTTCTTCACCGAAAGGGTTGTCAAGCACTGGAACAGGCTGCCCAGGGAAACGGTTGTGTCACCACCCCTGGAGGTATCTAAAAGACGTGTAGATGTGGTGCTCAGGAACATGGTTTAGTGGTGGACTTGGCAGTGCTAGGTTGGACTTGATGATCTTAAAGATCTTTTCCAACCAAAACAATTCTACGATTCTATGGTTCTGAATTGTCTCTAACATGAAAAAAAAAAATCAGAAAGTCTCAGCATTTACATTTGAGACATTTTTTCTAGAGTTAAATTTTTAGTGAGTTTGAAGACACTGCCATTTTCATTTTTTAAACGAGAAATGCTGAAGGCGTGATCTGAATCAGAGTCACAATATTACCAGACACGACAGCAAACCGAATCCTCCATCATATGAATACATTTACAGCTGTAGAACTGCTGTTCACTTCCTCTGTGTTCCTCTTGAAACAGTGTGACTGGAAAAGGAAGGAAGCTCCTTCATAGCTGATATTTACAATTTTGTATTTAAGACACTGCCATAAAAAGTTTATGCAAAAGTTTATTGTAATTCTGCAAAGTGGAGTCTTTCTCTAGTATCAGATTTCTAAATATAAGTTTAAAATGAATAAAAGTTTAAAAACTTTTCTATCAAAGGAACCCCAAATCTCTCCTAGCAAAAAAAATTTCGAACGTGAGGTGTTTGCTGAGGATGATGTTTGTACAAGGACCCACAAAAAGATATTGAACACCGTTGAATTTATGGGATCTTTTTTCTTGCTATTAACAGTTCCTCATTTCTTCACATCTACACATTGATGGCTGATCCTTTGCTGCTAAAATAACCTTGAATACATGTATATCAGTAAGCTAAAGAAGAGTNGAAAGTCTCAGCATTTACATTTGAGACATTTTTTCTAGAGTTAAATTTTTAGTGAGTTTGAAGACACTGCCATTTTCATTTTTTAAACGAGAAATGCTGAAGGCGTGATCTGAATCAGAGTCACAATATTACCAGACACGACAGCAAACCGAATCCTCCATCATATGAATACATTTACAGCTGTAGAACTGCTGTTCACTTCCTCTGTGTTCCTCTTGAAACAGTGTGACTGGAAAAGGAAGGAAGCTCCTTCATAGCTGATATTTACAATTTTGTATTTAAGACACTGCCATAAAAAGTTTATGCAAAAGTTTATTGTAATTCTGCAAAGTGGAGTCTTTCTCTAGTATCAGATTTCTAAATATAAGTTTAAAATGAATAAAAGTTTAAAAACTTTTCTATCAAAGGAACCCCAAATCTCTCCTAGCAAAAAAAATTTCGAACGTGAGGTGTTTGCTGAGGATGATGTTTGTACAAGGACCCACAAAAAGATATTGAACACCGTTGAATTTATGGGATCTTTTTTCTTGCTATTAACAGTTCCTCATTTCTTCACATCTACACATTGATGGCTGATCCTTTGCTGCTAAAATAACCTTGAATACATGTATATCAGTAAGCTAAAGAAGAGTAAATACATACTGAGAGTGAGGTGCAGTTCAACAACTTAACATACAAGAAATGTTCATCTGAATGAGAAATCCATCAATAACACTGAACAGGCTTAATCATTAAGCAGGCATGAAAGCGTACCGTAATGCTTATCTACAATTCGAAATGGATTTGCTAACTTTAACTCAATGCTGTCAAACAGTGTAGAATAACAGAAAGGGGATCCATAGATTTGTTATTCATCAAAGCTTTTTATAAACCTGAATCTTTTATGACTAAAATTTGCTACTAATTCATTTTTCAATTCACTAATTCTGAGGAAGCAGAGCAATTTACATGAAAATACTTATTTTTAACATGCTTTTTATGAAATGCTTATCAAGGTCAAGCACTATAATTTTAAGAGTGAAATATGTTATTTTACTATAATACATTTGAGTTTTATGCTGTTCAGAAGCATTATTTAAAAAATTCTCCTACAAATGTGCATTAGTTGCATGGAATATTCAATTACTTTGTTTCCTTTTTTCTTGTTAAGACATAGATAACCTCTGGCCACATAAATTCCTTCTGGCCACTTCTATCCAGCACATAAGAGATTGCTGTCATTCCTTGGTATACGCCACTCACAGAAACCACCCCCCTTCAGCAACATCAGCCGCTCCTCCGGAAACAGGCATCTTGTGCTCTACAGGCGTCTTTGCAGCTGCAAAGCGAGTTGCAGTAGTAAAGGCAGAGCTGCCCAGCACCGGTGCAATGGCTCACTGCTCCCTTCTGCCCGGCTGGCACAGGTTTTCCAGCATGGGGGCTTTCAAAAGGCATACGGACAAACAGAGGTAAAAACAAGAGCACTTTTGCTGCGGAATGTCCTCATAGCTCCATACCATGTAATTTCATACCCCTCGTTTGTATCGCACGCGTGCCGGAAGCTTGTAGCTTAGTAGCTCTTCACTCAGTAAAGGCATGCTCCTCGGCGAGCTAGACAGAAGCCACATTCCCCTCTCAACCTCTGACTGGCACAAAAAACCGCGGGCCCCCCCAGCTGCCCTCTCTTCCTGGGTTCCTTCATAACCCTAACTCAACTCTTTTGGTCTATTTGACCTGAAGCAGAAGCCATCTAGAGAGAAAACAGCAACAAAGAATTACTGATAAATATTTTTCCCTCATGGTTGAAGCAGTGCTACTTTTTTTCTCCTAGTCCAAGCCCTGCCCAAGACAGTACCTCCAGCAGGAGGCACAGCTATCCAAACGTGCCAACAAGGACCCGATTCCAGTTAAAAGCAACCCCATGCTCCCCTCCTCAGAGAGAAAGTCTAAAACACTACCATTGCTTTTTGCATTATCTGACCCCAACTGTAACTCTCTTGTTTGAGCAAGGAAGTAAAAAACCCGCACGGGGAAGACTCCTAGCACGCAGTGTTAACAGACTTCTCCAGACCTGTCTGTAGTCCCTCAGACGCTTTACATGTGTGTAAGGGCTACGTTTTGCAGGTAGGGTGAGGCTTCTATCCCAGGTCAGGCTGGAAACAGGGGGCACAGAAAGAAAAATTAAAAGAGGGGTCACAGAAGAACAGCAAACTTTGCGTATCCGACACCTAAGCCACGAGACCAAGTTAGATCAGGCAGCCACTGAATAACATTTGATTGCATTTGTACATAGCTCGTGCACACACCGGGGACAGGCTGATATATAAATTCTTCGTATGTCTGCATTAACAAAACTTTTATGATTTGTTGAACTGGGCCAGAGCATGGTGCCAGAGCCCGTGACAGAATTTTTTGTCCAGTTGTAGCCACGGGCAGGTGCTTAACTCAGAGTACTAGAACTGTGTGTAAATCACATTTCTCTTAATACTCTTCCCAGCTTCAAGTGTTTTAGCTGACAGATATTCTGCACTCACTGCAGTCACTATGTATTTAGCAAGCCTCAGTGGTTACCTTTTCTGTGAAGTTATTTTTGGGGGATGAGTCCACAGCTTATTATCTACCCTTTTTTTGCATGAAGACTCAGCCCTTTCTAGTTGTTCTGAGGCTGGTTGCTACCAGTTTCATGTCATGCTCCCCAGTTTTTCTGTTAGAAGAGAGAGATGACAGTTTATCCTTTCGGAATGTCTTCAGGCCAGTCCTGCCTTATGTAGTTGTTCCTCATACAGAAGCCATTTTACACATTTGATTAAACATCTTCTATATTCTCTGGACTTTCTACAGTTCTAATCTGTCTTTCTCAGAGGAGCGGATCATGTTTGACACACGGAGCAACCCTGGCTTCATACAATGAGGAAAAAGAGGTTCTCTACTCCTGTCTCAGGATCCTCAGCATTCGGTTTCATTTTGAACACTGCCGAGCAATGGGATGTTTTTACTGAATTATCACAGCTCATTCCTGAGGATTCCACCACAGGAAACTTCAGGTTTGTTACACAATGAAAACAGGATTAATTTAGCTTCTCTGCACTATCTTCTCTGAGTACTGTCTTTCTGTTGGCCCTACAGACTTTGTGGCAAGCTTCCTGTACCTGATGTGTTCCAAGGTTTACTCTTATTCTGGATTCCTTTTGTTTGTGTTTCCTCTAAATGTTTTCTTTTTTTTTCTTTGACCTGCACCACAGTGGTGCTATGGGACAGCATTCTTCTAGCACTGAATTTCCTCACGCCTGCCTGCACCATGAAACCCCTAGTCCTTTGCAACGTCACGTTTAAGGCTTGAGTAAAATGTCTCTCTCGGTGCATTTATATTGTATAGCCAGGCACCTACTAGAGAGTCTTACGGTTTTGGAGCATGTACACTTGTGTATGAACGGTCCTTTTTTTTTTTTTTTCTTTTTTTTCATGGTTGATAGTAGATCTCCTTGTTTAATAGTAGATCTAGAAACAGATACATTTCTTTTTTATGCAGCGATGCATTTTCAGTGCATTCTTCTAAATTCACATGTTGTAGTCCCTGAATGCTATTATCAGTGAGGGTCTTCCACAAGCATCTGCCTGCTGTTCCTGGTTTCTGCAGTCTCATCCCCAGCTCACTGCTTGCTCAGCACAAGGCAGGCAAATGTGGGGAGTCCAGGGGAGATTAGGAGCTGATTAGGCCTGTCCCCAGCAACAGTCCTAAGCCTGTAGCAGAGTTTTTCTGCCTCTCCCCAAGCTGCTGCCCTGACTTGCTGTCTAGCCTACCCCAGCTACATCTTGCTTCCCAGGCTTCTCCCGCTCACCATGTGGCCTCTCTTCCGTTCAAAAAAATATTTCAGTTAATGTTTTCCTGCACTGAATGCTTTACAAAAAGGGCTAGGTAATTCTTTTCATGTTTAATGCACACACTTAATTGCCCACCATACTAAAACACAGTCACAGAATCACAGAATGGTAGGGCTTGGAAGGGACCTCTAGAGATCATCTAGTCCAGCCCCCCTGCTAAAGCAGGTTAGCCTAGAGCAGGTTGCACAGGAATGCATCCAGGCGGGTTTTGAATATCTCCAGAGAAGGAGACTCCACAACCTCTCTGGGCAGCCTGTGCCAGGGCTCTGTTACCCTCACAGTAAAGAAGTTCCTCCTCATGTTCAGGTGGAACTGCCTGTGTTCCAGTTTGTGCCCATTGCCCCTTGTCCTGTCGCTGGGCACCACTGAGAAGAGTCTGACCCCGTCCTCTTGACATCCACCCTTTAGATATTTGTGAGCATTGATCAGATCTCCTCTCAGCCTTCTCTTTTCCAGGCTGAACAGACCCAGCTCTCTCAGCCTTTCCTCATAAGAGAGATGCTCCACTCCCCTAATCAACTTTGTGGCCCTCCGCTGGACTCTCTCCAGTAGTTCCCTGTCTCTCTTGAACTGGGGAGCCCAGAACTGGACACAGTACTCCAGATGCGGCCTCACCAGGGCAGAGTAGAGGGGGAGGATCACCTCCCTCGACCTGCTGGCCACACTCTTCTTAATGCACCCCAGGATGCCATTGGCCTTCCTGGCCGCAAGGGCACACTGCTGGCTCATGGTGAGCCTGTTGTCCACCAGCACTCCCAGGTCCTTCTCCGCAGAGCTGCTCTCCAGCAAGTCAACCCCCAGCCTGTACTGGCACATGGGGTTGTTCCTCCCCAGGTGCAAGACCCTACACTTGCCCTTGTTGAACTTCATCAGGTTCCTCTCCGCCCAACTCTCCAGCCTGTCCAGGTCACGCTGAATGGCAGCACAGCCTTCCGGTGAGTCAGCCGCTCCCCCCAGCTTTGTATCATCAGCAAACTTGCTGAGGGTACACTCTGTCCCTTCATCCAAGTCGTTGATGAATATGTTGAACAGGACTGGACCCAGCACTGACCCCTGGGCAACACCGCTGGTCACAGGCCTCCAACCAGACTCCGCACCACCGATCACAACCCTCTGCGCTCTGCCATTCAGCCAGTTCTTGACCCACCTCACTGTACGCTCATCTAGCCCACTCTTCCCGAGCTTTCCTATGAGGATGTCCTGCAAATGCACAGGAGAGATCCTGTCAGAGCAATGAATAATCGTCCCCCAGCTCAGCAAATGATTGATCTTTACTTTCATTTATTTCCTGGCCTCCTCCTTAGTGGGCTTTCTGCAATAAAAAAATAATTTTTTTTCTAAATAGTCACTAAATGCTGCATGCACAAATGTTCTTTAGCATCTCGCTTCGACCCCCTGCTGCTACTTGGAAAGCTGTGTTGTGCCTGTGGCAGAAACATTGCGTGCAACACATTAATCATCAGAGAAGATAGTGCCAAGCCGCTAGGTAACAGCTTTGCGGATATTTGTGCATTTAAAGACCAGGAAACAACTACTGAAGTTTAACAATCTTGTTAAAATATAGTTTTCCCAAGACTACACTATTCCAATGTATATTGCACATCAATTCAAAACTTACAGATTACCATAAAATACACAAAGCTAAGGCTGCTGGTAACTCACTACTCTATCGGCATTAATTTTGGTTACTTGCTGTGCAAAAAGGCGCACACGCAGATGTTTCCCATAGGTGTGCATCCAGGAGAAGCTCCAGTCTCTGGGGGCCAGACCCACGAGCAGAGGGAAGAAAGGCTGGGGTTTCGGTGCAGTTGCATAGTACATGAGGCTGGACCCAACCACTGACCAAAGTTGTGTTTTCACCGCAGGAGAAGACAGAGTCACCTCCGCCTGGAAAGGTGCCGTCTAGCAGAGGCTGTTCTATCCTGTTGCACGTAGGAAATGCAAGTCTTGCGCATGCTACTTCTTTCTCCTCATTTTTTCAGATATATTTTTTCAGCTCCATGGTTTCTTGCTGCTGCCTTATACTATATCATGTCTGTCTTTCCTCATGGATATGTTTACTTTAGTTTTTTATATTTAATTTGTGATATATTTGGAAAACGTGGAAATGTCTATTGTGTTCATCATATTTAATGCCATTGTTTGAAGAAATGGTTTCCATTTCATAATCTAACATCTTCATCAGAGAAAATTAATGAAATTGCTTGTCCATTTATCATTTAATGTTAGATTTAATGGTAAACTGCTACACACTTAAATAATATGACAAATTTTACATGTAAATACAATAATCCATAATTAAGACTGGCTACACTCAAATAGAAGAGTGTGGGTGAATGGGAGGGAGATTCATAAGGAAACTATCCTTTCTTTTGACAAAAAGCCACAATTTGGTTTTAACGTTTTGGTCATTTAGATTCACGGCACAGAACAATCTCAGATTTTTAAATTCCCCTTACACTTCCTTTTCACATGTTATGACTTCAGATGGTCACTTCTCTAGTCTCGCTACTGAAACTAAAAGGGAAATAAATTTGGAGCCATAAAACTGTTATCTGCTAGCTGAGTTCACATAAAGGAGAATAAAGAATCAATGACACTCCATCAGCAGAAAACCAGTGATGGGAGAATGATCCCTTTTCAAAAAAGAACTACTTCAACTTTTTTTGTTCAATGATGTGAATTACAGTGTTGAACAGTTACATTTCAGACACACAGAGTTCGGAGATAATCCCCAACAGGCCAAATGATAAATATTGTGTTCACAATGGTGAGCACTGAGTTGTTGCCTTCAATTTGACTTCTGACTGAAAAACTGCCTGGAAGTCTAGATGCTCCCTGAAAAACTCTCAAGACTTCCGTGCTTTTTTCAGCTTCAATATTTGAAAGTAATCTAATAATTCACTCAGTAGCAAAATTTAAGGAGTGCAGATTTAATTAATTTAATTTCTTAAAGACAAAAAAAAGATACATGCGGTTTTTTGCAAGTCAGTACAGTCTGTAAGGCTGTTGCATACAAAGCTACAGTATTTCAGTCACACAAAGTAGTGTGTGACAAAGAAAGACAAAAGAAGGAGTTTCTGTTCAGTCCAGTATAAATATAAAAGCAAGCCTGATATCATGACAGTCTCAAAAATCTAGAAGCACAGGACAGTTTTTAAACAGACTCCATCTAAATACAACAGTAGATTATTGATTATGTGTGCTACAGTTCTCATTTGGGTGTTGTTTTTCCAGCATGCCTTATGCTCCTTCCAGGGAACTGCTGCCCCAGGCCCATCTCCACAGTCTTTACCCTTATTCTGAATTATTCTTCTGATACATTGTGACAATGAGAATCACTGTTTGATTCTTTCTGATAAAACAAACATCTAGAAGTGGTTCAGAACTTCCTTGGGATCACAGATTTCAGCTCCTTCTCTGCTGCCCTCACTCTTTTATACGTCTTGTTCGTAACGTTCATCGCATTGGATGAAATCCTGGGCCCTCCTCACCAGAATGTCTTGCTGTCGCCACTTCTCATCACATCATTAATTCCACCTGGTAAATCACTTAAACCACCTTCTTTTCCCAGTTAGTCATCAACTGTGCGGATCTCATTATGGCACACAAAGTCTGATTTGAAACAGTGGGGTTTTCTCTTGTTTTTCGGGTTGCATAAGTCTGAACTGGTATCACTGGGACCTACAGTTTGTACATTTAAAGGCACAAGTTAAAAACAGGCCTTATAAATCTCAGTTAGATGAGGTGAACGTGTGTGAACGTGTAGGGGTACATTGCCCTTACTCGTTCTTTGTATTGGTTCTGCATTTGTAAAAGGCGGATCATGCCACACTTTGTCCAGCATTCAGAAAATGAATCTGTATCCAGGACAAGGAGTAGCGCCACAGAAAGGCCACTAATTACTAGCAATTTTTCCTTCACACCGGGGTTGGAATCATCGCTAGTAAATGGGCCACAAATTGAAAAATGAGGAGTTAAAGTACTAATAGCTTTGTTGATTTTGTGACTTAATGAAGCAGGAGACCTATGAAAGCATAGTACAATTGTGCGTGATTATAATAATTAATAATACAATATATTATAAATGCGGGAGCACGAGATCAGAATTTCATGCAGATGGCCCGACCTTGGAGAACCTGAGTTTATCATGTTAATAACGTGATACAACTTATACAAGGTTGATGCTGCACATTCCTCTCTGTATGAGAAAAGGGGGACTCATGGACATACCGACATTATATAATGCAGCGAACACATGGGACCTTCTGGGGGAAAAGTGACATAGGAGAGTGAAGCTGCCTGTTTCTGGAAACCCTGGAGACCTCTGGGTAGAGAAACAGCACCACAACTTCTCTGCAGCCTCTTAACCATCTCTTTTCTTACAATCACACAGAAACAACAGAAACTGAATTTTCTAGGACTATTTTTTTTTTCTCAGGACTTTCTGGCATGGGGATTTCTATGAAAGCATACGATGTGGCCCAGGCAGTGCCTTCGATACTGTTTTCCAATACGGATTTCAACCCACATGGGCCTTCACTCACTGCTCATCCACACGTCTGCACAGAGCCTACATGTAATAGTGCACAGAACCCTATATGGGTACCAGGGTGCTATCAGCAAAAGGAATAAATAATGAAGAATAAATAAGGCATACGAGTTTTCAAAAATCTTTCATCCCAGCTGGTGTAAGATTCCACTAACCTCCTGAGATTTCTGTTCTGAATATGCTCATTATAGCTTTGAAGCTTCTTTTAACCAAATGAAATGACCTGAGAACCTGCTCTTGTCCTTTCCTGTAAAGAAAATATAGATCCAGTTCTAAAGCATTTGAACAAGATATGCAGAAACTTGGATAAGCTAATTATTTCAATAAAAAAAAGTAGCTTTATTCTCTCAGTTCTTGGAAGCAGTAAGTCCGCTATGTGGTTTGGAAATTATTCAGCTTCTCCCACAAATACATGTAATTTCAAAACCGTTTTTGCATGATTGAAACAGAAATTATTTTCCTTGTGCTGCCTTTCCCTGCCATGTTTTATTTCTCATTGCTTAGTACTGATCATCACCTGAAGTTTATGAGCATGTACAGCATTGTTGATGATGATATTGGATATTACATCAACTTCTGGCCGTAACAAATAGGGCTCAGAATAGTTTTTGTTCATTTTCTTGCAAAACAAACTGTTCTCTCCTTTCCATTTCCTTCATGATGATTCTCAGAATGTCAAATATCATTTCCATTTGCTGGCTGAAATGTAGTTTTCAGAGAAAGAAATGAGCAGTATGAAATGAAATTTCCCCGTGTCACACCACCCCCACCCCCCACCCCGTCCCCACTGTGCCCCACTGACAGCGTCCTGTTGTTAGTCTAATGAGAAAACTCAAAACATCGATTGGCACTTGGTTTGCACAGTAACATCACTCTATCAGGAGAAATATCGTGATATGGCCATCACAATAAAAAGAACATGAGCAAAAACAGCCTGGGAAGGAAACACTGCCCTGTTTCTTGTGTTCTGCATTGGCAGACAAAGGACTTAGGATGCTCAGCAGGAGTCTGCAGCAGTAGGGATTTTGTGAGACACTGTAGCTTCAGTTTCTCACCTGAAAGCCTGAGTGTCCTGCCCAGTTTTGTGCCCTCCAGGACTGTTTGGAGGGCTGAGAATCTGCGCTGTAGTTTGTCTGATCATCTGATCATATTAAACTGATTTATTCCATGTTTCTCATATTTCTTTGCACAGAAACGCACAAAAGCCTAAGGTTACAGTTGTCTTAACCCTGGGAGCACAGAAAATTGCACTTGCAAGATTTGGGAAGCAACAAAACCAGCTACTCTGCCTCTGAAATCTGTGTCAATATATGGCATAAACAGGGTTTTCCAAAATCACCATCATGTTTAGCATTCAAACACAGCAATAAACTCTTCAGCAGCGGTTTGCTTGCTTGGTTATTTGAAAAAGAGATAAATTAATTTAGGCCACTTTGTCTGGCCTAGCAGAACTGACAACATAAGCCACCGCTCTAGGGTAACTACAACAGCACATCATGAAGATACCTGAAAAATGCAGATCTGACACAATCTCTCAAACCTCAAAAAGACCCTGACAAAGCCATCTCACAATACTTCTTAGGTTGAGAAACTGAAGCAACCCAAAGCTGGGTGTAGCTGTGAAAGACAATCCCAGCTGACAAAGTGTTCAAAACCATCTGATGTACCGTCATCCTCCCTTGCCCATGGAGTTGACTAACTACTGTTGCCCATGACAAGTTCCCGTGAATTAGTGTCCTTTATCACTTCTCTGCTCCTCTAATATAAATTGATTCTATTGTCAAATGATATATTCTTCATCCAAAATAATATTTAATCTTTCTGCTTTGCAAATACGACAACTTGCATTTATACTGTTTTCTTTGTAGGAACTTTTCTATTATTAGAAATAACACAAAATGGTAATACAAGTAAAGGCTGCAATATTTTAGTGTCTTGCCTCGGTCTCTGAGCTAGAGACTACCATCAAACTGTGCCAGTATATCCTTCTGCTCACATGACACATAGGTGGATACTTTGCATTATACGGATTTATCTTGGAACAAAATGCCTATGCTGAGGAAGACATCTGGAGTCAAAACCCTTCAATCTGACCATATTACAAATATTTCACCCTAAATAGTAACTTTCTTTTTAAAATAAACTCTTCTAGGTTGCACGTAAAGCCAAGGTTCTCCTCACTAAAGTAGAGGTAGGTGTGATCATCAACACCAGGAAAACTACCTTCTTAGAATAGACTAACCCATTATCTTACTTATCCAAGTGTATTGCTCAGATTGCTCTCTGCAGACACCTACACCTCTCTGAAAAAAGATCAGTGATAAATATCCTATTTGCAGTTCATTGCACTTGTGCGTGCCCATGCCTCCACCGCCGCTCTCTCTGAGGCTTCCAGGCTACAGGAGAGATTGGCAACTTTTCTGGTTGGGTCAGTGACCAGTGGAGCAGGGCGCTCTTCCTGATAGGCCTTTGGATATTACAATAGTAATCATGATTAATAATTTTGTATCAGTTAGTGATTCATCCTTTTCCCTGTTGTCTGAATCTGTAGCCTGGCATCAGATGAGACACCGCTGCCTGCGACTGTTCTGTCCCACTCGCCAGCAAGAGGTCATCAGCTTTCCTCAGATGAGCAGCTGTGTGCCTTCTCCCCAGTGCCTTTCAGGCAAAGCAGCCAGCAGCAATTAGTGTAATAGTATAAATTAGTATAACAATATAAACAATTTAATCAGCCTACTTGAATTAGACCCACAGTTCTGTTTAAAATGGATTACTAGACAGCATGCTGCCATGGGAGCCTGTGCCTCCAGCAGCGGGGCACCGAGGAGAGACCAACATCTTCACGCAGCCAGCCTCCAGCTGAATGAATTTCTGTCCACAGCCTCACACCTCTTCCGCATTTCTCCTTCTGCTTCCTTGTGTTTTCCTCCCGCTTCAGTTACCCGACATCCTGATACTGAGCCCAAGAGCAGGACTGAATGTTTTTGTAGGTATTTCTGCACACAACCACCTTTTCTCTTGTGCTCCACCTGTGTCCATGGTAACAACCTCTGCCTTCCCCTTCTGTGAGGAATAAATTTGGCTTGTTTGCAGTTTATATTTTTTGCTGCTGTCAGATCCATTAGTGCTTTCTTAAAAAATGAGTTTCAAATACAAAAAACCCCTTCCTTGTTCATGAGAAAGGGCTCAAATGACTGTCATGTGTTGAAAGTAAAATGAATTATTGTTCAGATCTGCACATCTTTTGAATAGCATTAAAAAGGAGTCATCCAAACACACCTGACTCCAAAAGTCCAAATATAAGTGCTGGAACATTCACATCCCAATAAAACTGGAAGCAGTCCTCATTAGCCAAGCAAACTTTAAAAAAGACTGATTATGTTAAAATAACAAGTCAACCGTCGGACGTGACTGAAGGAATGAGAAATTTTCCTGAATATCGTGTGCACATGGTGACTGATTCAGTATTCCTTTTTCAAACAGCTTTCACGACAATTTAGTAATGCATTTCCCCCCCTCATTGGCTAGATTGAAACCAGATAGCGATTGCGCTTCTCTGAGCAGAAACTCATTTTCTAAGAGCAGTGTGTAAAGAACGGTGGATAATTCTCAGTTATAAAGGGGAAGCTTCTTAAAAGGCTGATAGAAGAAGAAATTAAAGGAATACAAATCAAGACAGAAAAAATTCCTATTCAAACAGTCTGCCTTAAGACACACGCCCATCGCACATATGGGATACAGCAGCACCCTGAGGGGGTCCCGTGGGCCAGCACCTGAGCAGGCCTGTGTCTCCGGGACCGTGCATAGGGGTGGACTGAGATCTAGCCTTGGAAACCACCTCCCAGGAAAAGGGAGAGCAGCATATAAACAGACAAAACTCAGGAAGGTCACAGCTTCTCTTCCAGCGTGTACTCCCCTTCCTCAGACTTTGTGCCCTGGAAACATCTGGTTTTCTGTCTCTGGTGCAGGTTCAGCATTATCAGCTCAAAGCAGCTCCAGTAGCAATGAGCAGCAGAACAAAGGCAAAGCTTACCAGCTAATCGAACTGGGTCGTTATTACATGTGCCTGTCTAGGCGTACCTTACAGCGCACAAACCTTCCTCTGAGCTTTCCGTACACATTCACTGAGAACCACAGTCTGCTTATCCTTCGCCTCCATTTCCATGTATGACTGGCCCATCTGTATGCCTTCCTAAGACCCTGGTGCAACTATTTAATAATGTTCTTGGCTGGCTAACTTCCAAAATACTTCACTTTGAAGGCTAGTGTTCTCTCCCACCTTTAGCAAGTCTCAGTGCAATGTTCCTTTCTCTTTGTTTCCTTGCACACAGTTGTGTTTTACAGCAGGATTAATACAGCAGGATTAATGCAGCAGGATTTCAGGATTAATATTTGCCTGTCTTTGATGCATAGGCTACCTCGTTAGAAATAAAACTGCTGGTTTTCTTCTCCTCAGTATTTTATGCTGGTCATCCTATGAGATCTATATTTAGCTGTTACCTAACAGTGTTATATAGGCAAAATAGTTTTTCCACTGTTTGCATTGATTTTTCTGCTAGCTCATTTGACTGTGCAAAGTAAAGGTTTAACAGCATGTGCTTGAAATGATATATTAAAAAGTATTGCCACAGTTACTTAGTTCTGTAGACATCATGACATAACCGTATGTCTCCTCTGAGTTCAGAAGTGTAATTCACAGGAGAACAACAAAATTCTTTGTTTTGGAGCCTGTCAACAGAGGAAGGCTGCAACTGTCAAAACTGAAATAAACAGAGGAAAACGAATCATAAAAAGCATTTTGGATGTCTGATTGCCTTTGGCCCAAAAGGATCTTTTGAATTGAAAGGAAATGATTATTGTGCTACTGCTCAATTAAAAACAATTAAGCTTTTGCACGTTGCACTAAATATCAATGTCATAAACCACTGAAAATCCCAATTACTCACTGCGCTATTCCAGATGAGTTAATAAAGGATAAATGGTGCACAATCCACGAGTGACTCATCCCAACGATTCCCTTTGAAACACGCATGCAATAAAACCTATTGGGAAATGCAGTGTTTTGTCATACTAATAGATCACTTCCAACTGTAGGAAATCAGAGACTGCCATTGATTGACAGATAAACAGTTCTAGTAACACCACTGATCATCCATGCTCCTCTGTTCCAGTGTACCAAGTATCCTCTAAACTAAAAGTAATTTACTCAGAATGCAAAATGTTATAAGATGTGCACGGGCGAATGGAGGTTGATAAACATTACCAAGAAAGAACCTGTCAGTAGTACAGTATTAAAATGTGTTGATATAAGTTTGAAACAATAAATTGAAGCCATGTGAATGGATTATCTGAATATATCTCTGGTTGTCTTGGTGAAAAAAGGAAAAATGACGTACATTACCAGATGTCTAAAAAGTCCCATTTTGGTTTATTACAGTAGAGTTAAATATAATTATATTAGTCATTTTGCTGTGATTTTCAATACAAATATCAAGATAGATGCACTATTAGATTCATTGATTTCTGTATACTCAAGGCCTATGAATAATTATAATCCTAATGGACTAGAAAACTATAGTTAAATATTATGAACAAAATCTTTTCCTTTCATCAAAAAAAATGAAAAGGGTACGTATAGTGAACTCTGTAACAACGAAACCCCAATTATTTCTACTCCATCCTGCAGCTTTTCCACAACAAAGACTGTCACCTTATGCAGGGCTCTAGCTACTCTTTAGCTGGTAACCTTCTTCCCATTTCCTCCCGTCTGCCTCTTGGGCACTATGTTCAAGTAAAGCCGCCTCTAGTGTTTAGGAATGGGAGGGAGATACTTACATGTTTTAACAAAGCCTACTGCATTTACTCAGCATGGAAGAGGAAGTGCTTTCAGAGTACAGTTATGGGTCCACTATTTGGGGCGGTCAGAAGAAGCCCTCGTTTAGAAATTCTGAAAAGATACCTAGTAAACAGAGTGACCACTCATGATTCACTGACAGCGAAAGTGCTGGCAGGGATTAAAACAAAGCAATAGGGAGGTAACACCTGAGTGAACAGGTTGAGGGATGCTCTCAGGCAGACGTTTCTAAAAGCATCAAGGAAGTAGAAGATTTCCAAGCCATCTCTCCTACCTTTAACAATGATTTCGTGAGAAGTTGAAAGCAGAGCAGAGATCTCACACCCCTAACAGCAGGTAATATTTATTGTTCTGAGATGCTACAGCAGAAGAGGGTAAAGCTTGATGAGGAGTTCATGAAATGCCTTCATTATTACTTGTTCTGGCTGCAACTCTGTTCAAATTGGAAACCTTGGCCCCATCCTGGGTGCTGGGTCTCAAGTACAACTGTAGTATCACAAAATGTTGTATCCAGAGAAATATCACATCAAACTGGTATATAGCAGCTGCCAGATGTGGCTTTCCTGCTCCCTTGGCCGCCTGCTCACTGTGTTCATGTTGCCTGTCTGGTACCGTTCATCTGGTCCCTGCTAGGGACGGACCTTTCCTGCCATCCCCTAGCTGCTGAGTGCTTGATTTTGACCCCTTGTGTCACCTGCCAAGCTACAGCTTGCCCAGGATTGCATTTTACATTTTTGGAACTCCTTTCCCAAATACATGTTATTATTGTTTAAAATTCTCTGGATAAAAGTTTTAATTGGCTTACTGAAGAAACTTTCCACCAGAAAAGAGGCAAATGTGTTACAATCTATGAGCTTTGGAAACAGCGATTTTGTTTCATAGAAGACATTTCACTGATGCTTTTGGTACTAAGGAAAGGCTTATTGTGCCAAAAATTTGTCTTTTTTTTTTCCTAACCGTATATAATACAGGATACTGTCTCTCCACCAAACCCTATGTTGCTTATACCTTATATGACTACACTATGGCAACGCCGTTTCTGAGAAAGGTAGCAGCTTTCTTGGAAGAAAGTGCTGGCATTACTTTGGAGATGTAGAAATTCTGCACTGTGAAGTGGATGCTTCTAAATGTGGTAATTTCTACATCTTCTTAAGCTCAGGGTGCAATATGTTCTTAAAGAACAAATCTGTATTTTCAAGGCTCATACACTATGAATCACTGAATTTCAGAATCACAACAATATAAAACTACATATAAAGAAGCAGCTGTGAGTTGCAAACGCCAAAGATAACTCCACAAAGATCTTCAAAACAATTTTTTAACTCTCTCATTTTTAGCATTTTTTATGAAGTGACCCTATATGTATGTATTTCATATGGTATTACATACATCTAGAGAAAACCTATACGGCAGGCTAACAGCAATTCATAGCAGGTCTTAACAGAAAAAACCTAAAATAACCAGAACAAATCAGGCCAGTTCCATCTTCCACTCTTATTGTGTGCTTGTTTTACATCCCCTGGCTATATGCCTTTATAACTCTGACTAGACACCACATTTAAAATTCTGAGTGAATATCCCTGAATTCTAATGAATGATTAACAGCAAAAATGTTGCCTATAGAAGAGATCGATTGTTCTTTTCATGAGGAATTTAAAAGCCAGACAAACACCCAGGAACTACAAAGCAGGAACATCAAGAGCACATTTGTGACTAGTTTCTCTTTAATTCATTCCAAGAGCTCTTTGTGTGGTTTTTCTGGAAAAACTTCACAGGAAGATGTGCTAGATAAAAAGTTTAAGACTTGCAAATATGGCAAATAGTGTGACATGGAAATATAATTCCTTGATTTTTTTACCTTGTTCTACAATTGCAGATGTACTTTCTCTCACAAGAATTCCCCACATTAAATATAATGCAAGGCAGTAGCAGTTGTAGTTTGAAAAAGGAGGATGCTGGAAGTGGTCAAGTGGAAAGTGAATCCTCCATCATATCTGCAAAGCAGGCACCGCAAGCTCAACAGCTCTCAGATACATCCTGCTCCTGCTGGACTTACAGGGCATCACTTACTTGTTTTAGTGGACTCTCAGGTATAAACAGCCAAGAGGACAACAAACAGGGCAAAGCTCTGTATCAACAATGGCTTTTAAGGATGAAATAAAATAATATCCTAGACTCTTACAACAAGAGGACTCCCAAACAGAAGCACATATCGTTAACGGATGGATGCAGTTATCAAATATTTCATAGCAAAAGCAGCTTATGAGAAATCAAGACACAGGCAGGCTTTTCTGAATAATCTATCCTTACCTAGAGGAATGAAGCACTTAAATCCCATGTAAGTCCTTTCCTCTCTCTAGGGTGTTGAATACCGTTAAACCGGTATCCAAAACCTTCAGTAAATTAAAACTATGTGGGTTAAAAGAATTAAGCATCTTATCCTGTACTCTACGTGCCGATCTGCTGCTGACAACTACAACATAAGCAAAAGGGGAACGGTCACATTGGTCCCAGGTATCCTGGAATGATATCTGCCTCTGCTCCTCATGAAGAATGGATTGCCCCTCTGTGTGACAGTCTTGGTAAGAGCCACAATTTCATATTTCCACCTGGCAGCTCTGCCTTGCTCCAGTTTTACTAGTTTCCACTTAAATGTTCACCTCTGCCCAGCAAAGAACAAACATGCCCCAGAGCATCTGTGTGCCGGACGCTGGGGTAGCAATGGCGAGAGCATCTGCCGTGGGCTGCTGCTCTAGCACCAGAGGTGCCCCTCATGCGTTGTTTCCTTCCGCTTACGGCTGGGGTGTGTAGTCTTGATGACATTCTAGTTTTGGTTGTTCAGACAGCTGTAGCATTAACTTACACTGCTTTTTTTGAGGGACAAATGTAAAGGATCTCCCTCCACTTTCAGTTTTTCTGGATAACAAGTTAGTATCGAGATAACAAGTTAGTATTTTTCCTCAGTTTCTAAGAGAATTTTTCATACTGACTTTGTGACAGATTAGCAATTAAAATATCACTGTTTCCGCCATCAGGAAACTATATCATTATCACCCAAGACATTGCTTCTCCAGCACATTACAATCTCTTGGAAGAACATCTGAGCAGTGGTTTATGGAAACAGATTAAGACCTTACTTGAGCTCACTTACAACCTTCTGTGCAGACATCGGATACCCCGATTAACCTTGGGAGAAACAAGGGTTTAAATATGGCCTAACTGCCACTGGTCTAACATTACAGGCACAAAAAACCTGAATGACAGGAAAGAGAGAATACAAATAAAGTCACTCTCACCTCCTACAGTGCGCATTATGTTCTCAGTGAGCAGCACGTTTGTCCCTGCAATGCACGACTGTTAAAAAGCACCGCATGCATTTAAGTGGGGAGATCAAACAGTACCTGTCTGTCCAAAAACTGAATGCAAACAGGAAAGGAGGCTGCTCCATTAGGTAGGTGACAAAGGTGTCACAGCCTCTGTAGTCAGCTAAGACTGAAAGATATAAATATGCCCTTTCAATAGCAGGTGCAAATCTCTATTGACTAGGAAGAGGCAGGAAAACAAGCCAAGGAGACTGCCAAAAATAACAACCAAAAGTCACAACAGACACAAATTCCAGTCTCTTAACAGCTACGTCTCATCTTATTTCTCTCATTTTTATTACTTTAGGTAATATGAAGTAATGCTTATATTTTACCGCATAACTTCTAGGGTACTTACAAATTTCAGATAGTAAAGTATACCTCAACCCCTGTATGAGGGATGATTCCAACCTTGGCAGGGAAAAAATAGAGAAAAAGTTAAACAACTTGGACCGCACTATCTTCCTCACGTCAAATGGAAGTGTTAAGAAAATGCATTAAAGCTTTGGTCTTTCTTCTACCTGTGTGCTATATCCTCATTTTTCCATTCCAGAAGAATATTTTGTATTCAAATCTCAAGAAAAACATCGAATAAATCTCAAAGCCAAAGAACAGTATTGCAGCACAAACAAGAAGTAGTTGATGGTAAACAGACAGTTTACTACAGGAAAACGCCATGTAATACCAATAGTGAAGATTACAGTTCTCAGCTTACATCTCTATGCTGGAATCAGAAGAAGAGGAAATTGTTAAGTAAACTATATATATATACACATCTGGATATGCATCTGCTCTGATTTCTGCCATATACACTGTCTTTTAAAAAAAATGACATTGTTTCTATATTTTAAGAGGAGCTACCATTCCAAAAAGATGCATGCAGGACTTCCACAGAGATTACACTTCCTCAGTTGATGTGGTTTTGTATGTCAGTATGAAAAAAAAAAAAGGCTTTTAAACTGAAACTATCTCCATTTATGGAAGAAAAAGATTGCCAGGTGAGCAAACCAAGGCACATACATAGCATTTCCACATGCGGACACATCTACAGCATGCATTTTGCCACAGGATTGTTTCTTTAGCAAAGAAAGAAAAATAAAACAGATGTTCTGCACTGGTCTCCTGCAAATATAATATCCCTATCACCTGTAAAGCTTTCTGAATTGCCTGCAATACAATTTGATCAGCCGTTTCCAGGCTTTTGGCAAACCTCTCACTCCCAGGAGCCAGCTCCAGGGGAATACATGCTTCAGCACTTCAGCAACAGGATGGGTGAGTACCAACGCTTCCTAATGAATGTCCAGTCATTTGCAGGCCCTCCTTGATTTAACATTACACATTGGGCTTGATCATATGTAGTCCAGAAGACTGCATATTAAACATCATTTTATTTCCTTGCTCTGCCTAAAGGAAATAGAGATGTAAGTTCACCAAGGTACACCTTTCCATGAGAAATTTTTCAAACCTGGATGCAACTTCGAGACACCTAATAGTTTCTGTTGAATTGAGGACTCTCATCTTCCAAAAACAATGAAGTTGCACAGCAATAGTGAAAACTAGGTCAACTGTTCAATCACATGAATAGAGAGGGGGATTTCACATCTGAGATATTCCCATTTAAAAGCACTGACTCACAATCTGAGTAGGTGCTTACCAGCAACTTCGCAGAAGTCAGCCAGAGTCCCCAAAGCATTAAACTGTGCAGTGTTTTGAATGGCAAGGCCTTTCTTCAAACAGATGATATGATGCAAACCCCAAGCACCCAGGAAAACTCCACACAATAATTTTACAAATAAGGAGGGGGGGGGGGGGG
>VZSC01009083.1:21013-141376 GCA_013398225.1 Steatornis caripensis
AGAGTTTTATGTTCCAACAGCCTTCTGAGTTAGAAGTGAATTCATTCACCAGATTTCTGAAATACACACCAAGGAGGTGAACATTCACATCCAGAGTTTATAGTCAATACAGAATACTAGAAGAACATCTGAAAATTTGCATCTCGATTTCCTCAGGAATTTGCAACTACTAAAATACATAGTTCAGCCTAAGTGAAACCCATAGATGATAATGGGAAATTTTGTATTCCCTTGGGCTTGTACCGTTTCACTGGTTACGCATGCACAAGATGTCATTCACAGTACACGTGATAAACCGTATTATCAGGATCATCATTAAAGCACCAGCCAAGCTGGTCTTTCCTCACTCTTGGACAATCTCATGCAGAGTCATGTCGATAAAAAGTTATTCCAATTTAGAAAGCACAGGAGAGCTTCTCTAATAGACAAAGCACAGCATTAGTCAGATTCACTGAAATCTTTTCTAAGCAGTGAATAAATGGCGTGCCTAATCAGTGCAAACAGCAAATTGGAGGGTGAGCAAGAGACTAGGCACAGCTGTTTCTGATTTGAACAATTATTAGTGGAAATCTTTCATTGTGTCATTGTTTTTCTGCCCTATATTGGGTTCCAGAAGTAGTTTGGCTGCTGACCTATCTTTTCTGAATCATATAATAAAACCCAAAATTAATATCCTATGGCACTTATTCTTCTGGACTTCTCAAGGCTGGACTAAGCCACATATTAGTATGTGGTTGGTTTTTACCAGTGTATAGCAAACTAACAGATCATAGTAAACTAAATCAAGCATAATTTAATCAGTTACATTGTAAGATAGGATATTAGGAACGTTAGTTAACTTGAAATCACAGAACTGTAGCACAATATAGGTTGGAACTCTCCTGGACTGACTCACTGCTCGACGTGGGGCCAATATAGAGCAGGTTACAGCAATTTACAGTATCTTTGATCAGCGTCTTTTAATTCATTTAATAGAAGTAAATTAAAAAAATGAGGGAGGGAAGACTGAGTCTGAAAGCACAGGAGCTGTTTAATAGCTAGTCAAAATGAAATCAAAGCTTTAAGCAAAACAATAAATGTCATTATTAGTTCTCAGGTAGAGCTAGTTATACTGTGATATTAGTCCCTTTCATTTGAACCTGATGTTGTCCTGCACTTCACTATGAAGTACATAAAGTCAGGCAGATGCTCATAAAACATGCACGGAAAAGATAAAACCATTTCTAAGCACAGCCACATTTGTACCACTCTCGCAGAGGGTCCCAAGAGCTTCATTCAGAAATCTGAAGACAGAATTCAATCATCAACTTTCTAAACCAATTTTCATTAACTTGTTTATATTCAGCCTTAGAATTTGAGAGAAGTTTAATCTCGTTCATACTCTACAAAAACCCTAGGGAAATCTATCTTTTAGAAATGATTCTCAATAGAAGGAATAGAACAAAACTGCATGAATGAAGTGCAAGAAAATAAAAAATTGTCAGTGTTTGAAGAATTTTTATGCCATTATCCATTTGTTTGATGGCTTCATTCTTAGATCTGTATACTTGATACACAGCTTTCAGGAATACTGCAAAGCTTCTTGCAACATTCGACTACTCACACTGTGGTTTTGGTTGCTGTATGTCTGGTTAGAGATGGCATAGGTAAAGAATAGAGAAACAGAACTTTTGAGTCCATAAGAAGTTACAGATATTAACAATCAGGATAATTGCTTCAAAAATCTCAAAAAGCTCGGAGATTTACATTCAATAGGAGCCTAGCATGGAAATAATGATGCAAAAAGTATCCAGCTACCATCACTATTATGTTTTGGAATCTTCTCTGTTCACTATTCTTCATTTACATGAGTAATGTGATAATCAAGACCTCATTCTTATCCTCCATAGCACACAAATTATCTTTAAAAAGAATGGTTTGTGTTAATTGTCTGCACAGTGATGTTGAGGCCAAATAAATCATTATTATGTAAGACGCTGTTAAAAGGACACTATTACAAATACTCTTAATTCTGTGTGGACCTTAGGGCAGTAAGCAAAATTGCATTCTGCAAAAGCAAAATTGCTTACTACTTCTTATTTCAAGTAAATGCACAAATCTAGTTTCTTCCTTGGGGTCTAGCTATGTGGAGCATTTGCCACACTGATCACTACTGGTCCAAGTGAGATTATGAAGGGCAAAATTTATCACTGCCTGTTGAAAACATTACAGATTCTTGCAAGCTCGTCTGCAACACAACTAAATCTGAGCAAAATTTGGCCCAAAGTCAGCTCACAAATTTCATATATATTTTCTTCTTGAATTAAAAATTCACCTAATTTTCAGGAGCACCTTATAAACTCTGTGTTAGCTGAAGCACAGAACACCACAGGCAAGAGATGTGAGCAGCCTGGGAAAGCAGGACGCTTCTTGTTACTCTCAGGCTTTCCTGTCATCCGCTGTCACCCAAGGAATGCACCGAAGCTAGTGCCAGTGGATCTGCTGTCATTGTAACGGGAAATCTTCTGGCCTGTAGGACAGCCTAACAGCCCTCCTCTAGTATCTGTGACCTAAATATTATTATTTACTTACAGCAAACATCAAAAACTTTGATCTATTAAATCTTTAAAACCCATCAAACCAAAGCTCAGTTAAATTCAGGAAGTAACCTAGCTGTTTTGGAAATACATAGACACACACACACACGTGCGCGCGCGCACACACACACACACACAGTGCACCTCTGATTTCTACTCAGAAATTAAAGCAGTTCCCTCAAGAGATTCCTATCAATCAACTATAGTTTTAAACAGAAATTACATTTAAATTTACTTCCTACTCAGCAACGAATACTTTATACTATTTTATAATCCACTCTGGTAAGTAAGACCTCTTCCAAGAGGCGAAGGAATTTTAGAATTAGGTACGGTGAATACCCTACTCCATTAGAGGTTTAAAAGATTTAAGCTCCCATATTCTTTTCTGAGTGTTATACTTACAAGAGTAAATGCATTGCACTCATATCCTTACAGAAGTTGGCAATATCGTTATCAAAAAGGTTATTGTTTCCCCATATCAACTATCAGTCTTATTTCTTCTCCGTAACTTGTGACCTGCTGAAGTTATGCCGTTGCCATTCTGCTCTAATCTGCCGTAAGGTGGAGCCCCAATAACATGGTCCCAAACTGCTTGATGATCTGAGGTCAATTCTGCCAGACCAGCAGATCTGAAGGCGTTTTTGTTCTTCAAGCAGAGAAAGCAAAACTGCCTTGGACTTGAGAAAATCAGTATATATTAATGTAATTCCAGAAACGTTACATCTGAGCTGGGAGACAACTAAATTAGACACAGTATGCCAAATAAAAAGGAATCAAACACAGATCTAAAATTAGCAGTGTCTTCTGGGTAAAAAAATTTATTTCTTAAGAGAAAACAAAAGTGTTTGTCACATATCCCACAACAACTGAACAAACCACCTGGGTGAAAAGTAAGAATTAAGTAAAAGATAACTGAGAAATAGAAACTAAGCTTGTACACTTATTGCAAACAAGCAGTTTGCAAGAGCTACTTTTGGAAAATTGTTTTCAAACTTTTCACTCTTTGTATTCCTAAGGATGAAAACTGCAAAGGAAATACAAAGGAAATCTATCAGGAATCTCTACCTTTTGTAAGATATGAAAAGTTCTGTAGATCGTGAATGGAGAAGAAGGTTTCCCTTCTTACCTCCACCTCTGACCTTTTTTTATATATTTCACGTCACTAAAGCTTTCATCTCACAGTGGACTTAATTAAAACCCCACTGAAAACAATGGAATTCCACTTAAAATCTACGCTTCTGTCTTGATTATCAGAATGTGACTTTCCAAGGGGCAGCTAAAATGATGCTGACAGTGAATAAACAGCTTACCAAATTTTATCTTGCCCTGGGAATTGGTTCTATTCAGTCTAGGCTTAGGATCACAGACTAAGGCAGCAGCTAAGCGTAGACAATAGGCTTTTGCCATAGATTTTGTATTTGTTTTACACGTATGGGCACATTTCTTTGAAAAGCTTAAAAATTCCACTGTATTCCACAACATTTGCATTAATTACATGGGTTTTGCCAGTATGGAGAGGGTACACATAGCCCTATCTACCCCAATTCCATTCTCCCTCTGGAACTCTAAATCATCTTCTGCCTCAAAAGGCAACCACTCATTCTCATGAAACTTGGACGTACCCAAAGATTATTACAATCCACTTCAGTTTTTCCCATACAAACAAGAATACACCTTTCACTGTTCTTTCACCCAGTGGCAAAGGATGCCAGTTAAGTCTGATACAAAAATTAAGGCTCTTTAGTATTTTACCAGGAGACACTTCTGTAGGAAACAAGATGGTAGAGAGATGTTTTTAGGAAAGAAGCAAATATGGTTTACGAGTTTTGGGCAGCACAGACAGGAGAGAGGGAAGGGAACAAAGGGAAAGTGAGAGTTGGCAAAATGAAGAAGACAAAGAGGAACACGAAAAGAGAGGAGAGCTGAGCAGTGGATTAGGGTAAAGTGATGAGATTTACCAGGGATGGTAAGGGCACAGATTTCCAGACAAGAGGAAGGAATTGAGCTGCTTTGTAAGAAAAACTGATTTTTTTTTCTATTCTTACACAGCTGCTACTGCAGCCATAAATCTGCAATTAGTATACAATTCCTCTGAAGTATGCCTACAACATCCATTTTCTGATTTGGGTTATATTGAACTCTGTGGACCCCGGAAGGAAGAAAGAAATATTAGGGACAAGTAAACGTAGAGCAGCAGAAGAGCGTGCTACCTCTTAAACAACACTTGCTACCAGCTCACACGCACTGAATTGTTCTTCTTGGATAAAACCTCTTAATGCCTAACTGATTCTTTGCTCCTACAGGAAACCCGCTGGGACACCTGGAGACAAACAGGCTCCGGTCCCAGCTCTGAGGAATTTACCTAGAGGTAGTCTGTATGTTTTAAGACCCCAAAATGCACCGTGGTGGTGCTCTCCTTAAGCATTTGCAAAGCTCTCTGCAGTGAGACACTTCCTGCACTAACATTTAACTATCTTTAAATTTAACAAGATTATTTTTAGTTAAAACTTGTAGAATCCTGTGACATATTTTTGCAGTAACTTAATCTTTCATTAGTCATGGAGGTGAAAGCATTCAATTAGCTGTTTTGACACTTTTGACTGTACTAAATAAAACGTTCAAGTATTTCCCAATGATCGTGCCTCCTATCTAACAGATTTGCTAGAAAGATTGCACATAATGAAGGGGAATAGGGCCATAATCAATTATACGGACAGTCCACCAAATGAAAGGATAGTGCCAGAGGACAAGCCTCTATAGAGAATGAATAGTTGCTCATTAATTAATGCTTGGAGTGTTCCAGAGTCTCAATTCTGTAGAGATCTTTTCTAACATGAAAAACACCTACCATAGCCAGTGGGGAGAAAGTCCTCAGAAATATACCTGAGTATCTACAGCACATTATAAAATACATTTTGAACACAAATAAAAGACAAACGGTTTCCTCCCTTAGAAAACAATATCATACGACACACAGCAGCCTCTCCTTCCATTCTGGCCAGACCCATAGTTCAGATACGTCTAGTATCCTTCTTTCAGTAGCAGCATGTAAGAACAGGGCCAAAGAAGGTAAATACAACCTTAAAGAAGATCCCTATGAGGCAATCTTGGAAGCTGCTTCACAAGTACATGATATAGAGGCTTCAAATACCCCAAAGCTAGTGGAGCTAAGACAGTCCGTGGTGAATACGTGAAACCGTACAGTCATGGAAGGACAGTGTTTGCCATCAGGCAAGAGGTGTTCATAACCACGTCACTGTGGATTTAAACACAGAGAAGGGATCTATTCAACCGAAGCCCTTCATGCAGTTCAGCTGCTATTCTAGGATCAGAGGAGCTTCTCCAGAGCTTGGGTTAATCAATTTTAGTATAATTAAAACTTTCCATCACTGAGACTAGCTGGTGATATCTCTTGTTGAATGAGTCACCAAGATTAGCCTGGATTGTTTGCTGATACGGGGAAGCAGTGTATTTGACTCTGCTCCCATTCATGCACCGTCACGTTGGGATGCATTATAAGCTGTGCTGACACAAGCTTCATTGCACACAAAATAAGAAAGGTTTTAAATCGTAGGCACAGGAACACAAGGGATAACGTACTCACTGAGAGACAAACTGCCAGTGTCTTTAATAGGAAAATCCCCAAGAGAGAAACTATCTGTTTTTGTTTTGTTGTTTTGTGTAGAGATTCTAGCTCAGAGATACTGATTCCTGTTTTAGTATTTTCCTTAAAAATATCCATCTGCTTCTGAGCAGAAGTTTGGCTTTTGTGATTAAGGCTTCTTTTTTTTTTAAAGCTGACATTTTCTTTCTTTGCACTCAAGGAATCTTTGGGTGCCACTGACACCTGTTAGCTAAGTAAAGGCAAACTCAGGAACTATTGGTCAGGAAAGTTCTTCAGAAAGTCTTAAGTGTTGCCTTTGGTTGGGATTCTTTGCGTTGCTTTTTCTTTTGATGTCTACCTTTCCTAAGATTCTTTGCAATAAAAGCTATACCAGCACAACTTAAACTGAAGAGATTTTTGGTTGAAAGAATGAGATTTGAACTGAAAAGATGAAACACGTTCATTCTTCTGGGATCTAACTCTGATGTTCTGAAGTCAACAGTGCCCAAGGTAGGAGCAGGGTACACTTGTCTAGCCAGTGCTAATTTACTTCCTGGAAAGATTCTTGCTCTAATAGGTAGAGGGCTGCTTATTTTAAGGACCATAGTGAAAATGCATATTCTGAAGCAGCCCTCCATGTTATCACTAGAAGTCAATAACTTCTCTAATAATGCATATTTAAGTGTCAAAAATATGCCCTATCAGACATCAGAAGTCTACTGAATTCAAAATAGTTCATAATCATAAGATTTTCCAACCATCAGCTAACCAGAGCCACCCCTGCTAAGCCTTAACTATGTCCACAGCTGGAAGATTTTCAATATTCAGCAGACAAATGTAAGATTATTTATTTTAATCATTAGGAAAAAGCACCCCATAAGTCTGAAAAATATTAATAAATATTGAGGCAACTGCACCTTTTGAGATAAAGTCACTTTTGGCTTGACTTCCTTCATCCCTTGTTACACTACTCAATACATACTTTTCTAAAGTCCAACTGCTTTGTTCACTTGAAATGTATTCTGTTTCTTTATGCTCATGAAAGTTTAGACCACTTTTACCCAAGTAAGAGTCTGTTTGGTTTTGCGTATCAACAGCTACCTTTCTACTTTATCTGCCTTCTCACACCTTCTGTCCATTCAGCCATCATCCCTATGCTCCCCATTATCTACATTAGATTTCGATGACAAAAAAAGATCACTTTGTCCTTAGAACTGCCCAAATAGCTAGCATAATCGCACAATTTTCAAAGAAAATTGATTTTTCTGTAGAGAATTGTAACCCACGGCACAGGCAGTTAATCCAAGTTTTAACGTATGTCTTAAGTTAATTTTCATATCAGTCATAAATGAATATGAATGGCATNAAATAGCTAGCATAATTGCACAATTTTCAAAGAAAATTGATTTTTCTGTAGAGAATTGTAACCCACGGCACAGGCAGTTAATCCAAGTTTTAACGTATGTCTTAAGTTAATTTTCATATCAGTCATAAATGAATATGAATGGCATAGGAGAAGATTTTAAAAAATCCTGGTTTTCAAATAAATGCCTTTTGGCAGACATCAGCAATGCTCTTTCTGTGTCAAAATTACAAAATGATGTAGATGATGCTATTTTAAATCTAATAGTATGTGGAGAAAGATAACTAGTGCCTTTTTTTGTTTGTTTCATTGCAAATATCATATACAGTCAGCGAGAGTTCAGTCTAATTTTTTTCCTTAAGCTAACCTTCTATTGCTCCCTAAAAGTGTATATACTCTAACCTTCCATGAGAGTGAGACAATACAGGTTAAAAGAGGCTTGATTGTCAGATACACATAGAAATGTTCACATAAAAGTCTGAGCTGAAGACTGCTGAAGTCCTTAGGCATTTTCTGCTGAACAGATTTTGGATAAAGACCACACTGATCACAATCACATAGTCCATATAAAAAAATGCTTTACTGATCAGTTATGTTAGCTGCAGTTAAATATACTCATGAAATATTAATTCTGCCCTTTGAGAATATTTTATAGGACTGATGTAAAAAAAGCATTTGATCGAAAATGAAACGCAAACATAAGGGCCACAAATTCAGCAACTGTGTTGAATTTTTCATAAGGAACCACAAAGAAAGTCTAGAGACTGAATAATACGGATAAATCAAAGAAATTAGTTACCTTGTTTTTGAAAGCAGCAGAGTTATGTCAGATCTGAAATGAGACTGGCAAAACCCCGATATCCTTTGTTCCAAGTCACGTTTCCTTCCCAAGGCTCTCACACCGCCTATTCAGTAACGGAAATGTGTCCTTCATCAGAGCAGGCTGATTTCAGAGGACCTGCATCTGCATATGGTCATTCATTTTCATGACTGTAATTGCATGTTTGCAACCTAAAGTGGAAAACGCCCCTATCTCTTGAAGTAGGGTATCAATTCACAGAGAATGTTCAAGGAATGAAGATACATGTATTTCTCTTATCTGGTGAGCGGGGAAAAAAAAGGGCATAGTCTGCTTTACAATAATTCCAGGTTCTTCATTATTAAACAAAGAACGTGATTCAAAATACAGGGAGCTCAACCTGCTAGGACGGCTATTTTAACCGGTTTCTTCTCTCCCAAAGAAAGATGGACAGTCTCGTGTAACGCCCCGTGGGTTGCTAAAGTAATAACAAGTAGAAAGGAGATAACTGGAAAAAGCATGGCAAATGCTAGCACTGTCGTCTCCGGTCTGTGAAACCTGCATGGCTGATAAGACGAAGGTACAGCGAACACTTCTTAAGACATAGGATTTGAAAAAATCTTGTGACAACTCAGAGAAGCCCCAAGAAGGAGGAAGCATCCCTTTGGGCACATTTGCATTGTTTAACAACTCCATAGAGCAAATGAGTTAGGTAAATGGTGACAGAAGAGTGACCATCGCAGCTGTGTTTGGTAAAACTGATCTCTGTTCCTAAAATTGCACTTCTGTTACATAACTGATTAGGAAGGAAGGACTGCCAGAAAAGAAGTGAGAGGTAGGAGGCAAATCCCACTTTCAATGCCAGAGACACAAACCACCGACTCAAGAAAGTTGTCCAAGGTGGGACCAAGCATGAAGTGAGGAGGATATCAGATCTTTAAGACATATGGTACGTGTCAAGGAATCCTTTTTCATCCAGTACATCTCCTACAATACATTATTGTTTTAATATTTCAATAAGGCAATATTGTTTTCAAAACTGAAAAAGAAGGACTGCGCTGAATGAAAGGTGAGGGCCATACTAGCTGATAATGGAAGGATTCCCATGAGTTACAGGGACGTAAGCTTGAAAGAGTCTGTGCTTGAAGCAGCTCCTTCACTCGTTGATGCCACTGTTTTATTAGTAAGATGTAGCAAAGTCTACAAAAGTCTGTTTTCCAGTGGAAGAACGGCTAGTGAGTTGCCCTAGATTCAGAGTGCTGGTGATAAGGAAAAGTAGGCTGTTACTAAAAAAAAAAAAAATAGACTCCCTGAGAGGTATGTAGCAATCTTACAGCTGAGTGAGCACGGAAATGAAACGTGGAGGAAGAGGAAGTACGAATGGCTGCTTGCACAAATTCAAAGCCAAATGATATCATCAGCAGGAATGCATGTTCAATCAAAAGCACACTTGTGCAAGGCTCACCACAGGGCGTTTGCAGTCTGAAACGGACACTCCAATACAAAGGATCTGGCTGCAGTCCTGGCTGGAAAGCAGAGCTGTTCTGAGAAGCACTGCTTAAACATATGGGGTAGGGATCTGAGCCAGCACCTCCTCACCACGTAACTGACCTCTGGTTACACAAGTGATCATTGTGGACTTGTGAATGCATTCTTAGAGTCTGCTGCATTGGTAAACCAGCCATAAGAATACTCAGTTACATGAGAATACAAAACTCTGTTTATATACTTACATGTTTATATATATATATACACATAAACATATATAAATATGCACACACACACATTTGCATAGGTCTATGCCTGCAAGAAACTAGTGGTAACAAAAGGATACAATTATATGACCAACAGGATGTGAGTTACAAATGCAGTTCTAAACAACTTGCTTTTGCAGCTTCCAATAGCTATATCTGAAGAGGAACACGTCACCAAGTTGGCCAATGACAAAGGATGTGCCTGTTCAGGACATATTGTCAGGGTCAGGATTCAGACTACTGGAACAGCCAGTTTCGGGCTAGGTTGGGTTAGCCTACAGAGATTACGAACACATCCACGAGTTAAAAAGCACAAACAGAGGTGTGAGTGTTTCCATCATGTTATGCCATAGTTACATAAGGAAAATAATTGCAGTATCTGGGGCTAAGTTAGGATTCTAGTCTCCTATATTTCCCTGGATAATCAATGAACATAGATAAGCACATTCATGCAACAGTTTGGATCAAAAGCCTGTGTTAACCCCACAGGAGAAGCTGCGAATGACAGCTAGAGAGCCCAAGGATGTCACCCTTGTCAGCAACTTAGATGCCTAGCACTTAGGATCTCAATCAAATATTTGATGTTGAGGATGCAAATACCCACTCCGCCCTCATGTTTCATAGACTCAGCACAGGTAAGGGGACATGCTTGCAGGACATAATCATCAGCATGGATTTATAATAGGGCAAACACAACAGGAATGCGTTCTTTGTTTTTCCATGTGTTCATGGTGGATTTAGACAAGAAACAACAGATCGAAAGCATAAAATTATACGATTCAAGGATCTGAAGCTAACTGCATTCCTGGGAACAGCAAATGCCGTGCAGGAACAGTTGTTCAGGAAGCGTTACTTCCCAGAGACAGAAAAAATGCTACTTACACAGCTCAGTGAGTGCACAGCTAAAATTTTATAACCTCTGGGAAAAAAAAATGGCTGATCTTAAGGCTCATTTTTCCTAAAAAAATTCAGGATGGCAATAAAAATGACAGCATATTTTTAGAACCAGAAAAATGTTGGGTAAGTCTATTTGTATACAGACAGTTTCTGTGGATAACTGACCATCTCAGGGAAAACAGTTTCTTATCAGTTTTCTGGAACACAGAGGAAGAAGTCTGGGTAACCCGAGTACTTTAAACTTCAGTTAGACAGTACACAGTAAACTCCCTGATTTGAAACTCATACTAAAACTGTAGTGTGCAGTGAAAATCCGTAGATTCCAAACATTTTTTTTGCGCACGTTTGCAAAAATAACGCAGCTTTTCAAAGCAATTAATAGCTATCTAGTTTCTTTGAACCAGCACTGGCGTTTCGCTCCACTATTTTTTAAGATTATGTTAGTATATTCAAATATGGTTTTGATTTATCATACTCATAACTTCAAAGATTATATAAATCCAGAAAGCTATGACTGACAATGCCAATAGGTAGCCAATATCTAGGGAAAGCCTCCGCATTAAGGCAAATAGCATGCAACAAGAGGACTTACATCCAAAAGTTATTAGCACAGCGATACTAGACGAAAGAGAAAGTTTTTTAATGATTCCCTAGATCTGCTCATGGAATAATGTAAGAAACATGTAGACTTAATGCTGTTTAACTATTATATGTCTCTCTTGAGTGAAAGTATCAGGACAGCAATAGATGCTTGACAACGGCATGCCGATTTTAACAAGTTTGCTGGTATTCCTGCAATTGATTTTTATGTGCTCTGCTGATAAATTTACATAACGCTTCACTAAGGTGCTTTCAGGCATAAAATTTATTCTTGCAATGGTCATTCAATGCAAAACGGCTTTAATATCAGAGTTAGACTCTTCCCATAATTTTTCTGCTTGTGCATTCACTCTACACTCTTCCATGTTAGGAAGCATGAGGTTCATTCAAGGCGTTGCCAAGGATTTTACAGAGTCTGTGGAGAAGAGAAGCAGATGGTCCCAGAAAGGCGAGCACTTTGAATATTGCAGTAGATTTGGGAAACAGACCTACAGCTGCCTGGGGATACACTTCAGAATTTTAAAAGGTTATTAACTGAACTACCACAAGCTGGGAAGATAACTCAAAAACAGATGCAATCACTAATTGCTCACTTGAACTTTGCCTATGAAGTTATTTCAGCAGCAAGAATATTTTTATGTTGACTCTAAACAAAAGTTAGAAAAGGACATCATTTTGTAAGATTAACAAGGCAATTAGAGCTGGTGCTCCTTGAAATTCTCTGTGAATGCTGTACATTTGCATTCATTAGGTGACAGTAAATGCACAGATTCATCATATATGGAAAACCTTTGTCCTGGAATTGACACTGACAAACTAAATGTTCATTTTTATTGGTTCATACGCAGTTAGGAGAAACAAAACAAAACCATAAATACCAGAACAGCTTTCAAATACTCCAAAAAAGCTGAATTTTAATTCTTCCATTGGGCAGAAATAGTCCTTGTGCATTCTAAAGCTATGCATGTAGCACAAAAACTATAAACTACCACAATTGATAAAAGACTTTGCATCTTAACAAGGTAAAGCCATCTCTTGTCCATATCTCTAAATTAAAACAGAAAAATAAATAAAAGCAAAACAGTCATCACTGAGTTCCAACAGACAAACAACCCAAACCTTTAGTCTTTAAGAGATTTTGAGTATTTGCAGTGAAAAAATAACCAGACAGAACAGGCTGAAATGTCACTGATGCCAGCTGAGAATACACAAGAGTGGCAAAAATATTATTGTAATCAGCTGCAATGTGAATTTCAACCAAATGGATTTCAGATCTACTCTGCTGTAAGATTTAAAGAAAAAAAATTACAAAGAGCGAAGCTATATTTGCTACCACCGTAAGAGCTATAAGACTAAAAGCAATCTGTTACTATGAGGCAACATCAGCATTTATGAGGTATTGCATATCTGTCCAAGCAGATGCATAGGAACGTACAGAATAAACATTTTGTAGGCTGCCAGCAGCGCTAAAATACAAAGCAGACAAGTGCCTCATTGCTAAACAAAACTGTATGTTGATTGTAAAGAGGACTGTACACATACATACTTTGCAGCCAACACACAGCTGCTCAGAAACACCAGCAATAGAACATTCTCTGAAAAACGGTGTTGTTGCCAAGTTGTTCAGAAGTACCCCATGACTGGAGACATAAAGAGTTAGCTTCATGGCATGCAAAGAGAAGCACAGTTTTTTATCCTGACTGAAGTTCTCGTTTTGTGCAGCTATTGCATTAAGGTAGGATTTCTTCATGAGGAATATTAAGTGGAAAAAAATAAAAATGCATTTTAGCAGGAATGCCACCATATCACTCAGGCTAGAAATTAACTACTCGCTATCACCTTCTCACCTTCCGTTCAAGTTCCGTGAATTCTCCTAGCAAGAGGCTATCAAGCAACGTAAGCAATGATTGCTACTATCTAAATATGAATTGACAAACATGTTCAAAAGTAATTTTGTAAATACATGCGAATAGCCAAAAATAAATCCACAGAAAACCAGGATTTCCTGTATAAAAGACCTGGAAATAGCGACAAGTTTAAAAATTTATTCAAACTGAATAATTCAGCTGGCTGCCTTAGCCACTATGCTATGGTTCCAGGGTAGATGTGGGAGCATTTTTGATACATTAGGGAATCTACTACCTTCCTTTTAACATACGTAAAAGTGCATGCATGGAAAAGCATCAGGACCGCACTGTCCTTACTTATATTTCCAAATACACTCTCAAATCTGCAAGTTAAGGCTACTAATTTAAATACGTGGCGCTTTCTCCACTGTGAGCATTAAAATGTGTGCCATTCCCACCAATCTCCTTTTCAGCCCGAGCTTAAACATGTGTAGATAGCTAGAGCATTTTCCTGGCTGTATCTATTCCCCTGCCCAGGACTCTCAGAGTTTACTAAGGAATATTTTGCTCTTCATAATGTCCATTTGTCTCTATGTGGAATTGCAGATTCGTATTCATGTTGTCACATTATGACAATAATTTTTACTGTGGCCCAATCTTCTAATCATCCCCGAGTCTTTTTTCCCCCCATTATACATACACGACTGACTTATCTTAATTTCAAGCAGAGAAATTAAAATTATGCTCTCCATTAAAGTCACCCTGATTGTTTCTGTGTTTGCAATGGGAGATACCTATATAAACAGTTGTACTTTAGTTTGTACTAAAGTTCTACAAAATAATATTTTACAATTTATTAAACCTTATTATTTCTGTTCTCATTCCAACTAGTACCCTTGCTCTCCACCTGAATCACATTTACCGTTCCTTCAGTACAAATATCAAATTATGTGTGCATGCATCTCACGAACCATTTATGCATCCCAAAAGCAAAAATGTGCCCCTTCAGGGTCTTCCCTTTCTGTAGCAGTCTTGTTCATTCTGTCGTTATGATCCAAGGATCTTTTTAACACCTTTAACATGAAAAGCTACCAAAAGAAACCTTCCAATATCTCTACTTTTGATAAGCTAGCCAAGACTTTAGGCTGTTGCTGGCACAGACATAATCCTTGACTGAGCATTAAAAGTACACTAAGCTTTGAGCAATTTTTCCTCCAGGGTCAGATGAGTCAACTGCTGCTTGGCCTGACAGGAGCTCAGCATTGGCAGCTTCATAAAGAACTGAGCAAACATACTCTTCAGCACAATTTATTTTCCAGATAGAAATGTAAATACAGCAGCAAACCCCAACAGGCTTTTTGTCCTTCATGAAATCACTCTATCTTTGATGATGAGATTATGCGTAAAGATTGAGTGCCATATTTTTCAGACTCTTGCTCAAGGAGTTTTTTAGATGCATGTTTCTATTGCTCAGGGGTGACATGACTCTGGGGGTTCACCAAACCAGGATATTATTTTATTAAACTCTAAAAGGTAATGCATATTTATTATTTGTGTTTAGGTAAGCAAATTATAATTTACATTTTTAGAATAAAAGACCCACATAGTATGCTGTGGTTCTGCCTCTGTTATTCTTCACTTATTTAAAAAGAAAAAAAGAAAAGAGAGAGAAACAACTGAAATCCTAGATGCTGCTAGTTATGCTGCAAAAGAGAAAACGTTTCTTTTTGGAGTTTTGGAGCCACTGGGTCTCCTCATTTTACACCTCCCAAACAGCTCCCCCAAGTGTTGGCCTTGGCTCTGCCTAGCGTGGTCAGCCACTAAAGTTACTCTTTTCTTTCTACGCCATCAGATCAAAACGAAGAGAGACACAAACTTCCTACATCAACATTTAGATAAACACACGCAGTTTTAGGTTTTTTAATGCTACTCTTAGCCTGTTTCTTTGTGTCCTTCATAATGCATACTTCATACCGTGGTTTAAACCTTGCGCACACCAGGATCTGTATTAATAAGTATACCAAAGATCAACACTGAAAAAGTCAATTCCTGTTTAAGAAATGGATTATTTGTATTCAGAACTGCATACTTCATATAAACTAAATTCTGGTCACTAGATTTTGTTTTAAATAGCTCTTCAAAGTAAAACTATTTTTTACAATCAAATCCATTTAACTAAACAGATAAGGGGATAGGAAACTTGTGTGTCACTGAATCTATTCAAGGCTCACTGTGCTTCCTTTGAAACAATACATTTTCAAAAACGTGACATTACTAGTAATGCAAAGATTTACGTACTATTTATGCTAAATCTATTGTCAGACTGAAGATTCGTTACCAGTATTTTGCTCAACTAACCAACTGCCAATTTATTTTTCATCTGTACACTTTTTTACTGAAATGCCAAGTAAGGGTAACAAATGTACCCACCTAGCTATAGTCCCTCCCCACACCACTGCCAATATCATATCTTTCCTCATCTTCCTTTACATTTGTATTATACAGGTACATGCATCTGGAGCACAAGTCAGAACATGCACAACAATTCGATGAAGATAATAAACTTGCTGAAAATGTTGACAATTCCCATCTCAATTTTCCAGTCATCAGCAATGAGATGACAGCAATAGCTTTATGTATTATCCTATTAAAAAGGCAGCATTGCCAACCATCCTATGCAGCAATAATTTGCTTCACATTTAAATGTCACATTTTAGTATCTATATAAACAAGTAGCTATTATGAATCTAACATAAAAAAATAAAGTTCTGTGCAGTATATTTGAGGTAAACTTTGCAAAACATAAGCAAACCGATTTCAGAAATTCCCGTGAACCTGCAGTACCCCAGGAGCTGGGGCAATGAGGAGAACAAGAGAAGCTTATAGCTGACTTGCTCCCTAAGGAGCCCTGCGGCAGAGGTGGCAGCTGGTCTGGCCTCAAATTCTGCTTTTCTCTGGGAATAACCTATCTGCATTAGGACTAACTACAGCAGGTATAGACTGCCCCATCTTCTCTGCAGGTTCTGTTGAGAGAGTTTCCCAGGGATGAATCACCAAACACAGACCCTGTTCTGCTCCTCCCAAGCCTCTTGGACCAGCTGGGAGTAGCTGCTGTAGGAGGCCGGACACCAAGTTAGAGGGGCAGCTGGCCTGACCTTGTGATACCTTCTCAGATCCCTAATAGACGGAGAGCCAGAGCTGGTACACCATCCCGAACAGTCTCCTGTGCCTGCCCATTGCTGCAGACACCTGCACAGCTCGAAGGACACACGTCCCTGTGCTCACAGTGAGACGGTGCTGGGGCAGCTGGTGTCAGCACACCACACCATAGTCTAACCACATGCTGCCTCCCAGCGCTTCAGATGCTAAGCAGACGAATTAAGTTAGTGCTCTTCATCAGTTGGTACCACTTTGCACATCAGCTAAAAAACCTTCCTGACCCTCCTCCTCTTGTGCCTTCCTAGTCTCAGGACTCCAACAACTGTTATTGGGCTAAATCCAAGCTAACAGGCCCACCTGGAGCATGGCAAATATGTTTGTACTCAGCCCCATCAGCATGGTGGAGACAGCTCAGCATATATAACTCCATCAGCAGGGCTGATTAGCCGTACTCTGCACCATAACAACACGGTTGTGCTGCTTCTAGAGCCCTGGCAGTGGCACTGATGTATTCAGCATGCTGCATCTCAGGCATGAGGAACCTGTAATCCATCTTACTAAAGAATGGCCTTGTAAATTCTGCTGTTCATTATCCTTTCGGCTTTCAAAGAGACTGTTTTACGGTATCGTTTCATGCTGCTCCCATCTTACTACCATTTAACACACACTAAAACACTGCTGATGGTGTAAAACATAGTGCATGTGTCTGGTAACTCTTTAACAAACGTTACGAGATAGAAAAGAAAAGCTATTAGTGGTTTTCACAGTGACATTTAAATACATGCTTTAACACAACTGTTAATGTCACATTTACAGTAGATCTTTCCAAACCCCTGATCATCTTCTCAACAGGAAGACTGTGAGAAGAGACCCAGCAAAGCAGTAACAGTATGCTGCCTTCAGCACAAGCCCCGCTTCAGCTTAAGGAGAGGTAATAACAAGGCCAAAGCTTGACTATGATTTAGTATGGCCCCTCTGGGCACGGGTGCTACTGACCCACCAGGTGATTTCACCATTTCCCTGCTGCTTTCTTACGGTGGCCCTCGCACTAGGTCTCCCACACCCTCTGAACTCCTTCTTCCTCAAAACACCCTTCACAAAGGCAGGCTAGCATTGAGCGGCTCTTTTCATCCAGGACCTTACTGTCCAAAATAAAATTGACATTTAAAAGCAATTCCATTTAAGAGGTATTTTGTTCTAAGACAAAAATTCTAAATGATTTGAAAACACGTTTCATTTTTGAGAACTGAGTTATTTTACAAGACAACTTATCGTTGTTTGGTTTGTTGTGTTCTTCAAGCAAAAGAGACCAAGGAGGAGATGCTGCATCTTCAAATTAATGCGGATGATGGACAACGGACTGTGGTACCAATTTAGTGATAATGTCAGAAGCATGCTACCAACAGATAAATAATGATGCTCATGTAACAGCCAGGCAGCTGAAATATGCCCTGCTCAATGCACTACAAAGATAGATTTTCTTTACTGTCCCATTCAATTATTCTCCTCTGGTTTCTTGTTTCCCAGCAGATAATTGGATTTTAAGAGGAGGCATCTCCAATTTCCACAGCTTCATTTCTCTTCTGTTTTCCTTCTGATTTCATATAGACACTTATCCCCAAGTCCTACAAAGAATCAGCCAAATCCTTTCTCAACATCTAAGCTTGTCTTGAAGCCAAAGGCAAAAAAAAAAAAAAAGTCTTCTAAAGTTAAGGCCTTGTTCCTCCTAGGTGCTGAGAGATGTTTCTAATGTGCTGAGGGCATCACTCTTATCAGCGCTGAAGAATCTGCAGGAACACGAGACTCCACAGAATCAGTCTCTTGAGAATAAAGTATTATTTAACTGAGGAAAAGGAACTTCAACATTATTTAAACACGTATTCAAAACGAGAGTAAGAAACTAGTGACTGTTTCTATCCTAATATTAAGACCATTATTCAGAATGCGTTCCTGTAACAGCCTTCCTTCCGTAACAAAAGGAGGTATTATCACACACTGTAGGACAGTATATACATTTTATTAAAAACTGCTGGAGAGATTTCTCAAGACTCAATGTGCATATAACTTGCCAGCTTTCAGTGATGTTTTTATTGCTGTTTGTTCAGGCTTTTTCTCCTTAGCAGAAAATAAGTACTTGTAACAACTTAGAGAAAGATCTGAGCTCACTATGATGCCTTACTATATCTTGGGTGGACAAGAGGCATTCGTTTAACTACCTTCTGAAAGACTGAACCGCCAATTATTTCTCATTTGAAGACAAAGTCTTGCTTTCAGCCCAGAAAGGCAATACTCATAAAACTCTCTGGGCAACTCTTTCCCAGCAAATGCTTTCCCATCAGCTGAAGAAACTGAGCACATCCTTGTTATTTATGGATTTCTGCCTTCCTCTCCCACACCAAGCAAGGCTGCAACATTGTCTAAATTTTGCTGATTCTGAGAGTGACGTGCCTAAAAATGCGCAGGATGTCATGCGGGAATGGAGCCATAAACTGAAGAGCACCAATCCAGTACTAGCAGCAACACAGCACCTACGTGATACAAGACAGCACATCAGCAAGTGCTGTGGTACACAGCTATAGCACTGTACATTCATTCAACCTACTTTTCAGAAGTAATGTCTACAGTTGCAGACTCTACAGATATGTGATAATCCAGTTTGGCTGGAGTATACACGGTTGTATGGCCTCCAAGAATGACATCAGAAAAAGCACTGGAAAAACGGATCATATTCCACACACAAGGCTTGTTACCTTGAGAAATGAGTAGGACCTTCCATGCATAGACCATGGAAGGATCAGAATGGTTTTCACTTCATTCCCTCCCTGAAGGGCTCATCAGATCTCTCTTCAGAAACAGCGAGGGAGCTGCTCTGGACCTGCCCAAGTGTAAAGCCTATTTTTTCTAGTGCCCTCTGTAAATGTGCAAAGTAGTGCCAATATTAAAGCTGTGCACAAGTATGTGCTACATAAAATCTCAAATATGGTCAGTAATTGCTACATTACAGCCACAACACTGCCTTGCTATAGAGGTTAAATAACGACATAGGCCAGAAAAAAACCCAGCATGGTGAGTATCTCACGTGATCTATTTTTTTTTTTTTCAAACGACATTACCCTTACGCATTTGGACACGTTCAAAGCCAACCCAGGACACATAGCCATCTGGCCATAGGATGGCAACAAATGTGGCTTCTGTTACTGTTTGAAGAAGATGCCACCTTCAAGCTGGGAGTAAATACTTGTAAGCCAAGGCACTCCGGGACAATTCAGATATTTTCAAATCACCCTTATTCCTCAATCATCTCTCTTTTTAGCTTTGGAAAATNTTTGGACAGGTTCAAAGCCAACCCAGGACACATAGCCATCTGGCCATAGGATGGCAACAAATGTGGCTTCTGTTACTGTTTGAAGAAGATGCCACCTTCAAGCTGGGAGTAAATACTTGTAAGCCAAGGCACTCCGGGACAATTCAGATATTTTCAAATCACCCTTATTCCTCAATCATCTCTCTTTTTAGCTTTGGAAAATGTCATTCTCAACAAAGCTATTCTCATCATCTTTGCACTTTATTTTCTACAAACCTACTTAACTCACTTTCTTAGTGGTATTGTACTCACTAAAAAGGAAAAAATACCATGTTTTTCATGAAGTGACTAAGGTCACATTTTCCCTTAAAGGGCAATTTATACAAAGGTTATGACAGCACTCATTACTGCCTAAAGGGACCTGTAGTTCTGGCTATGCCCTTTGCTAGCGTTACGCAATTGCCATGATCTAGCCTGAAAGAATTAAAAATGAAAATATATTGTCATGTGCTTATGTAGTCGAGACTGATCTTTAATGTTTTACCAAGCTTTCATGACTCAAGGTTGTGTAGAACGAGCACTGCTAACTAGGGTTACTTGATAACTTATGGGACATGTCTTAATTTGGTTAATTATTACAACAATTATCTATTAAGTATCAGAAACCCATATTTTTTCCCATCTTGAAATCTAGAGTTGTTTTATTAAAAAATATAATCTGATTAATGGCTATTCAGAGAAGTAGCAGGATTAATAACAGGATAGGTCTGCACCCAAAATGGAGATGATGCACACTGAAATCAAGTTGCTAGCTTAGATTGGCAGAAATGACATGGAAAAAAGAATCCCCATGGACAACGTACAAGCCTTTTCTGCAGTAGCAAGCAAAAACTCTTAGGTAAAAGCGGTTGTTTGCCCCCACTGACAAGGAAACGTTAATATGCTCGACACAGAAAATGAATATCATTCTTTGAAACTACTAAAATTATTTCAGGGCTCCTGATGCATTGACCTTTTATTCCCTGACATTAAGATAAAAGCAGAAACAATCCTAGTGTAACCTCTCTATGAAGTACATTGTCCTGCTAAAACTAAAACAGAGCCTACGGGAGACAGATTTGTAGATTTTGGCCACAAATGAGATTACTTCAGAGCGGCATTGTAAAACTTCTGTTTAGAATCCAGCTTGGACATCATGCTCTTTAGTTCCAGATTCTGATGTAGCAAAGCACACAGAGCAATTCCATTCATCTGCAACGTGGATGTCATTACAACCAATGAATTTAGGTATCTACTAAACACTTTAGGTTACACTGTTTATTCAGATGTTAAGACATTCTGTAAGTATTCCACAGCACTTCTGTCATCAATGCAGCATGGATATATAAGAAAAAATGGCTCGGTTTTGGTGTGCTGAATCTCTCTGTGTTTTTTTCAGGGAGAATTTTCAAATGCCTTTCCTCAATCTTTAGCCTGCTGAACGACGAGTAAATTGTACAATTAGTTTCATCCATACCAAATGAGGTTGTTATCACATGCTCCTGCAGATAAGAAGAAATGACATTGCTATATCCCAGAGGTACTTTGAGAATGAGCTGAATATAAAAGGTCTAATTGTCTACTTAGGTAAGTTAAAAAACTTCAGCTTTTGCCAATGCTTTGAATGGAATTCAAGAATTCTCATCCAGAGAGCTATTTGCTGCAGTCATTGGCACATCACCACTTAGGTTTTCTACCTACCTCACATCTATTGCAGAGGAGGGCTACCACATAGATTCCTGGCGTAAACAAGGAGGTTGCGCAATTCTCAATAAACAGCTGATTTTCCAGTTTCACATCAATTCTGTTTTGCCCTGCATGGCAGCTAATGTGTTGTATTCATGTAGATCTGTTTTGCAGTATTTTTTTTTTCCCTCTGTGTTTGCTCATGTACTACGTGTTTTCAACCCATCTGTATGGTTCCTAAAACTACCAAATAACCAGTATCACTGCTTCTCCAACATAGCATGCTTGTGGACCCTTCCTCAGCTTCTCACCTTTACCTTAGAACTAAAGATACATAAATATCATCACTTCAACGTTCATAGCTCAAGAAAACCAAAGCATCCTGAGGGCAAATGTAGGTACAAAGGAAAGCCACTTATGTCTGCAGTCTGTTAAATTCACGTAAGACTATGCCTCAGGCGTTTTATCTGTCATTTTAATCTGTCAAGCAAATGAGTTATTGGCTTATTTCAGCGAGCGAACTGTCTCATTGTGAGGGGACATCTTGACTTTTATCTGACCTGGTTTTCTCCCTGAATAGCCAGACTTTGATTCAAATGCAAATATCTTCAGGGCAGCTTTCAACACGATCAGTGTGTAAAAGCCATCAGCAAAAGGAACAAAAAATGACTAAAAATAATAAATGTCAAGCATGTGAGATGTCTGTTAGTCGCTTCCTGACCTACTTCCATAAAATAGAAAGCAAACAGCAGGTGCCTGGCAAATTGATCTTCAGGAGTGCTTAGAAAGCTTAACCTTCTCGCACTTAGTCATCTATATTGCTCCACTGCATGTTTAGCCCACTGAATAGTTCCAGCTCTCTGTGCATTTCACCTTACTTTTTATTTGTGAAAAACAGCATATCATTGACCCAACCCTGCTCTATGATTCTCATTACTCCAGGCCTGTTTGTCAGGAGGAAGATGCAGGAAAACAAGCAATTAGGCAGGACCTTTATGTAATCTTCTGCAACTCTTACTGAAATTTATGCAAAAGTTAGAACAAGCTGCAGAGACAATTTTCCAGGCAAGTTCATACTCGAAAATCTTGAAAAGGTATCTGTGCTGTGAGGAGAGGTCCAGGTGGGTGCTGAAATCCTTGGCGTGTAGCTTATACAGAGAGTCCCGGAGCTACCAGGGACACTGCGCATCCACACAGGCAGTTCCCATCCCTTAAGCATTAAAAAATTATAAATAATTTTCAGGGAGAACTGTACATAAAGAACGATTGCATTGTCCAGTATGTAGTCTCCACTTACCTTCCTGTCTTAGTGAAAGGATTAAAGCTCTGTCAGATTCCAATCCCATGGTAAATCTGCACAGGCAGAGTAAAGTTAGTCTCCTCTTCTTGCTGAACTGTTTTAGCAGATACAACTAGATGCACGCTTAATTGCAGAACACAAATATTTTCTGTGCCAGAGATTTCCATGGGAAGACAGGCATGGAGCCAGCATGTAAGCTCCTTAGAGTGGGGACAGAGCAGCAAGTTCCGTTCTGAGGTACACAGGGACGTTCAGAAAAACCTCTTCTCCGTATACAGCGTTACCGTGAATAGAATCTGACCACTCCTTTCTAGGTTACTTGTCAAATGACAGAAGCAGGAGAGAGATTATCTAAACATCTTATTACTGTGTACTCTCCACTGCCAAATTTCTCCAGAAGAAACTGGCTGCTGTGGGCTTGCACTCCATAACTAATATCAATTGACATATAAAAAGCTGTTCAGGGATAGTCAGCCAGCTCTGACTTTTGGAAACTCTCCTTTGGTTCACAGTATCAAAGATGAACTTTTTCTATAATGCGATGAACTTTTTCTATAATGCTTGCAAACAAAACTGGGACTTTCAAGCTGCTTTCTTTGCAGGAAGCCCAGGAAGGTAGTTCTTATGCTTAAATGGAATTTCTTGTATTTAAATTTGGGCCCCCTGCTTCTTGTCCTGTCTCTGGATACACCTAAGAAAAGTTTGGCTCCATCCTTTTTACATCCTCCCATCAGACATTTATACACATTGGTAAGAGGCTCCTTGCAAAGGTTCTCTTCTCTAGGCTAAGCAACCTCAGTTCTCTCAGCCTCTCCTTCCACGACAGATGAGCCAAGCCCTTAGTCATCCTCATGGCCCTTCACTGGACTTGCTTCAGCAAGTCTGAAGCAGACCCAGCTCTCCAGATGTGTCTCAGCAGTGCTGAGTAGGCAGAGAAGGATCACCTCTTTTGGCCTGCCGGCAATGCTTTTCCTAACGTAGCCCAGGAGGCTGTTAGCCTTCTTTGCCACAAGGGCACATTGCTGGCTCATGGTCAACTTGGTGTTCATCAAGAAGCCAAGGAAGTCTTCTGCCAAGCCTGTTTCCAGCCAGTTAGCCACTATCGCGTACTGTACGTAACATAGGCATATAAACAGATATAGGAAAACTACACACAATCCATCCCTTTGGAAGGTTGTTAATTAATTGGACAAGAAGCAAAAAAACAGTCGCAGAGATAATGCGAGGATTATAGCAAATGCTTCGCAAGTGTTAACCTAGAAATGTTAATCAGAAAAAAAAAAGATCTAATCATGTCACCACACTAATGAACAGAGCTCACTCAGGAAGAAAATATAGCACAAAAGAGGTCTCTGCTCCATCAGGCAGCATCATAGCAAAAAGCAGTGTCTGGAAGCCAAACAAAGCAAACCCAGAAATTAGACACAAAATTTAAGCCACTGAGACAAAGAAAAAAGAAGATTCACCTCATCTGTTGATGGAGACACAGACACTATGTCTTTGAAGATAAAAGGTGTAACTCCCTGTCATAAGTACTTTCTTCAGTTCATTCCGTGATCCTCTCTGATCACGTACATTTTACGTATATTAGTTTGTGCTTGGACCCTATTTTGGGGCTGGATGAACCAGTTTCCTTACAGTGCTGTAGTTCATCTGAGGATATTTTGTTCCAAAGACTGTTCTGTATAGAAAGTATGCAGAAGACACTCTATCAGACTGAACACCTTTTGTTCTACACAGCAGTTCATCAGCATCCCAGCAAGCCTTGCACCCTCAAACACTCCTTATACTCCCTCAGGCCATGCCCTAGCCCATCGGAGCCCCAAGCCCTTCTGCACCAGCTCTAAGGCCATGAAGAACAGGAACCTAAAAAGACTCATTTCCCTCCAGACGTGTGACTAAGCAGGCTCCTGTAATGCTAGATATCATGCCAGCCAACACACAGGATGAGCACATCCTGCATGGTGTTAACAGCAAATACAAGATGCTGTGTATGTATAAAGCCTACCTACCATAAGGCAGAAAGACAGTGAAAGAGGAAAGTGAGGAGGAGAAGAGCAAGCACACAGCCCTGCACTCTACCAGCTCACACTACAAGACAGCATGTTTTGGTGGCTAACACTGCAGCTGCTATACTCCGCTGGCTTGTCACAAGATCTGCAAGAAAATCAAGGGATAGTAAATCAGTTCGTTACCAAAATAAGTGAGGCTAGCAAACTCCTTTGAGATGGTCCTTTTGGGAGACAAAGGGAAACAGACACTGAAGTTCTCACTAGGGAGTATGCCTGTGGAACAAGTGTCCAGCGTAAATACATCTCGAATATATCTTAAAACAGCTGCACCGAGATCCCTCCCTAGATGTATTCTCATGCATCACTTTTTTTTCCTCTAACTTGGCTGACAAAACAGACGTGATTGCTGTCAGATGCTTACACAGCAGTCAAAAAAGATGCATATAGTTTTGCACAGAAATGCAGCAATCTTGAAGAGTCCACAATAAAAAGTCAGAATTTACCTATTTTTATTGTACACCCAAAATGAACCGGAGGCAGAAAATGATACTGAACAAAAAGGGATCTTTAAAAGCTAGGGATCACAGCATGTAAGGATATAAAGTGAGTAACATCTTGGATTTGTTTATTTTATTGATGCTTGAGAGGGCATAAAATATGCTATTCTGATTGCAATTCACAAGCTACAGAGTTTTGATAATGAAAGCATAAAGTTTAAAAAAAGGCGTAATTCAGCAGGACTTTTCCTTTCCAAGATAAATTGCTAAAGCACAGTTTATGGCTCCAGGAGCTCTAAACAGGCTTGTGAGCAAACGTGGCGGAAGTTTAAAACCTACATTTTCAGTTTTAATTGCTACAAGGTGAGCTATTGAAGAAACAAAAGACCTGAATCCCCCTCAACACTACATTTGCTCAACAACTGCTATAAAATTATTTCAGAAGTTAAATTTGAAAATGTCCTTTGCAAGAAAGGAACATTTGGCCAGATAAAGATCTAAAAATGCAAAAATTCCTTTCAAATTCCATTGTGTTTAAAGGAAGGGGGAAAATTGCAGTCCTGCCTTGTTGTGCCCACATCTAACCTCATAAAACCAAGGAATAAACTTTGCTGGCGAATAATCGAAGAAATTAACAACTATCTGGGACTCAATCCTGTGCAAGAATTTATTTGTATAAAATATAACCCACAATTTATGCACTGACAGCTCTCGTATAAAAATGCAGACCATATTGTGGAAAAGCTAAACAAGGGAGGGATGCAGATACATTATTCCAACACTGGCAGCAATACCATATTTCTCCGTAACTATTTGTTCCCTGCTTATACTCTGTAGGGTTTGCACACGTGATCCGCATTCAGCTACCTCTGCCGCCACTGAAGTTCAAGATGATCCATTGACGGATGACCTAGGAGCGCCGTAGCTGTGCTTCAGTAAGGCCATGCAATTAGCAGCCTCAAAGTAAGTAGTTCCTATACCTGATTTATTAATAAAAATAAAATACAGCATATGTTCATAACTCCATTTTTGCTTTGCTGCAGGTAGGATGTGCTAACCTTTGAGTAATTATGAAATAGAGAAAGTAAGCTTTGCAAAGTGCACCTAAGAGGAATGCATTGCAGACTCATAGAATTCTCAATGAAACTTCCAATTATAAAGCAATGAATGAAAAATGCATGTAGATGTATATTGCCAAGAGCATTACAAATCTAAATGTGAAGATTAAGATTAAAGTTTATTTCCCTGGGAGAGCATTTATTCAAGCAATCAAGAAATTTTTGCATAAATCCTATTAACTTCCTATAGCAAAAACAAAACACCCAAATATAACTTCATAACCAAATTATCATCTTGGCTCTTGAACAGAGAAATAAGCATTATCACTTGAAAGCAATGACAGGTTTATGGTGGAAAATAATGTTCAGAAAGCTGTGTGAAGCAGCATCATTTTTTAAGCAGTCACCTTTCTTGATCTCAACCAAATTAATATTTTAAGCTATCTTTCTTACAATACATTGATCAAACTTGCCCTCTGAACACAGCCAGGAAAAAGTGTCTAAAAGGCAATATTCTTCTGGCAGTATATCCCAAGGGCACATCCTCCAACATCACAGCCTGTCCTTGAACTGTGGAAAAGTATGAGTGACCCGTGGTAGATGAACAGCATTATGCCTGGTCTAGTATTACGGAAACTTTTTTTTTTTTTTTTTACATAAAAGGATAGCATTTCTACAATACTGAATACAGCATTCCAAAGTTCATTTCCTAATGGTAAAGCAGAGGGAGTTTGTTCATATGCCTGAACCGACGGGTGACAGCTCAGGGTGGTGGGAGTTGGCATCAGTTCGTTGGTATTCAGTTAGCTAATGGCTGGGCAACAAGAAAGTGCAGCTGACAAAATACGTGTGAAACCTTCGTTTGCTTCCAGCTCTGTCAATACAATGCAGATGATGTTATCAACAAGTGGCTTTCTAAAATGCCTATGTAATTTGCAAGAAAAAAAAAATCCCATCAATTTTTAAGAAAACTCCCTTTCTGCCTTGAAAACCTCCTTCTGAATCTTTTCACACCTCTTTTTCCCTCCTGTCAGATGAAGAAAAGAGGTTTGTTTTCACTGAATAAGGCGATGAGTATTTTTGATCTGCTACTTGCATTAACACACTTCTCTGAGTACCGCTTCTATAGGCTACTTGCGGCCTTGAGCATACTATACACTCAACTCTTCGTAAAACTGATTTTCCACAATGGCATACATGACTCAGTTACACAGACACACAAAAAGGTACCAGACTGAACTAAACCATCTCTCAGGATGGGGTAACATCAAAACTGGTTCCATGCTGCATATTGGTACTCAGCAAGCCTTTCCTTAGTAACTCTGCCAGAAGCCTACGTTCTGGGGGCAGAAGAACACGAGTTCCACACTGCACAAGTTAAAAACACAAAGTTTGTCAGTGACATTGTACTTCCCAATCACGGTCATTCCGCAAACTGCTTTCAAATTAAAGCAATGATGCGTGTTCATTATTCAGATTGTAATGAGCAAAATAAGACTTCCTCTAGTAACGCTCCATCCTGCCCTCACCAGAGGAGAGGAAAAAAAAGAAAAAGAAAACAACTTCCTTATTGTAAGGAATATCAAAAGAGCTTATACGCTAACTTACAGAAGAGCCTGGGGAGTTTGACGTGGGGAAGATCGTTAGGTACTATTTACCTCCAAGATTCTGAATTATTTTAGGGAGACACTGAAAACTTGTTTTCATTTCCACCTGAACTTCAAATGAGAAGTTAGCTTTTAAAAATAAAAGAAAAGGTGGTTTTTTTCTCTTTTAAAGAAAGAAGAAACACCTTACTTGAAAAATATCCGCTATTAGAAATGTCTCAGCCCCTGCAAAAGGTCATTTTCATGGCGCAGAAATGAATACATCAATTGCTTCAGTTCTGTCTTCAAAGGCTATTTGGAAAGACTTTCATGTATGTCTGATTAGCAGAAGTGGAATACAACACCTGAGGCACTAATCGGGATTTCTAGCTTGCTATTTCTTTAGAGGCTTTTTTAAATCAAAGCAGAAATTCAAGCTGCTGTTTCACTTCTGATACTTTGGACAGAGACTGAAAAAGTTGCAGACCAACAAACGGAAAAGAAATTACGCATTATTGTAATATACTTTTATCAGTTTGGGATATTCACTGTCCAAAACTGTCCTAGGCACAAACAGGAAAGCATAACTAGTTCCTCATTCATACAGGAGTTTAAAAACTGCAGGGAGTGAGAGCTGATACAAGTGGGAGCTGATAAAGTGGGATGCACAAGGCAAGAAATGTCTGGAGGCTGGTATTCTTTGAACTGTCCCACTGCACTCTGCTGAACTCTCCCATAGCTCCAGCAGCTCTCCGAATGATCAGACATAACTGTAGGAGATACGGACAAAGAGGAGGAGGAAGAAAAACAGAATCAGAGAATTTTCCTATCTCTCTGTTCAACTGCTTTTTTTCCAGGCAGCTCAGCAATTAAGTTTCTGGATAGCAGACTTCAAGTCTGACTCAAGTCCTTCTGTTGATTTAAGTTAGACTTGATAAGGACCAATATGATAACCTTTTTAACAGCACTGGAAAAAAAATTCCGGAGCAGAATATGGTCAGCTTTCTTGATGACCTCATGAGAGCAGATGTGCTGTATTTCCTCTCAGGACACATCTGGACACAGCAATTGTCATGCTCCAATTGCTTTATCTTGTTAGATATAAAATTCACTACGGCTTTTTCCCATCTGTCAGAACTGGAATTGCTGTTTGGACTAGCACCCAGCAAGATTATGATTTTCACATGTCTTAAATGACAATCCAGTATGAAAACTCCCATGTCTATACAGTAATACCTGCAGTATTAGTTCTTAGAGCAGTTGAATTCTGAGTTACAGGGTTTACATACCTGAAAAGTGCTGGAAGAGGAATGGAAAAATTATTTCTGTAAACTAAGAGCTGTAGGTAGTAATTAAGTTTTGGGCTTACCAGCACAAGACTGCAATAAACCAGAGTGAGTTCAGTGGAGGGCCAGATAAGATTTTCAGGGCTGGAGCATGTGCGCTATGCGGAGAAGCCAGAAGAAGAAGGAACTTGGCTCGTTAAGCCTGGAGAAGAGAAGGCTTCAAGCAGGACCTAAATAACTTTATCAAGAACACAGAGGCAGGCTCTTCACAATGGTGCGTGATGGGAGGATGAGACAACAGACGTAAATTGAAACAGCAGCATTTCAGACTTAAATAAGAAGAGGAGAAATTTTTTCATCTCAAGGACAATCAAGCAGTGGAACAGGTTGCCCAGGGAGGCTGTGTGGTTTCCATACTTGTTGGTTTTCATGACCAGACTGAACAAATCCCTGAGTAATCTGGTCTGATCTCATAGTTGACTGAGCAGGTGGTTGGACAAGAGACCTCCTGAGGTCCCTTTCAAGCTGAATTACCCTACGATCCTATGATGGCAGGTTCATATGTCAAGATTGATAGTATTTTCCAAAAAAGAAAAAAGATCAGCCACTTAGGCAGCTGTACCTATAACAAAAGAAATTGTATGTAATGGGGTAGAATCGAAAAACAAATCACAACTTTCTAGAAAAATTAGAAAAAGGTTTAATTTAGATGCTAATTCCACCAACTAGCATGTTTATTTTCAAGAGGAGGTCTGTTCCCTCAGCTTATTAGTAGTATATTTGCATGAAAATGTGATCTGTGCTGCTTTACTGCTCATCTGCTCTTCCTACTTATGCCTCATTTGAAGCCACAGTTGGTTTCTGCAAATGACTGTTATGCTACAGAGAGGATATTGAGTTCAAGTAGGGAAGAGTTGTAAGAGAAGAGAGAATACTTAGAAAGAAATATCCTGATTCCATGAATGTCTGTTGATCCATAAAAACTTGAAAAGATAGAATAAAGGAAAATACACGTGAGAATACAAAAATCCTGCACAGTCAAATAAGAACATTTCCATTAGGCAAAAGTAGTTGGGCCAACCAACTTCCAAACAAGAAGTTGTGAGGGAACAGTCTCTTCTAAAGACAACTGAAGAATACATTTGAAAAAAAGAAAAAGGTTCAAAAATTCAGGCATAAACCAAATAATTGGAGAGATATGGATTTGATGGACGGACTATTAGATAGGTAAGGAATTGGTCAGATGGCCATACACGAAGAATTGCAGTCAATGACTCAATGTCCAAATGGAAATCAGTGATGGGTGGTGTGCATCAAGGGTCTGTCCTGAGACCAATACTATTTAATATCTTCATTAATGACATAGATAGTCAGACTGAGTGCAATCTCAGCAACAGCAAGGTGAGTGGTGCAGTTGATTCGCTTGAGGGAAGGGATGCCATCCCAGAGGCACCCTGACAGGGCCCATGCAAACCTCATGAAGTTCAACAAGGCCAAGCGCAAGGTCCTGCACCTGGGTCAGAGCAATCCCCAATACTGGTACAGACTGGGTGATGAATTGATTTAGAGCAGCTCTACAGAGAAGGACTTCAGGATACTGGCAGACAAAAAAACGGATATGAGTTGGCAATGTGCCTTGGAGCCCAAAAAACCAACTGCATCCTGGGCTGCAGAAAAAAAAGTATGGCCGGAAGGTTGAGGGATGTGATTCTCCCCCCTCCACTCCGCTCTCGTGAGACCCCATCTGGAGTACTGCATCCAATTCTGGGGTTCCCAGCACAAAAAAGACATGGGCCTGTTAGAGTGAGTCCAGAGGAGGGCTCTGGGGAGACCTTATTGCTGCCTTTCAATATACAACGGGGGCTTATAAGAAGGGTGAAGACTTTTTACCAAGGTCTGTAGTGACACGACAAGGAGCAATGGTTTTCAACTGAAAGAGGGTAGATTTGGATTGTATATAAGGAAGAATTTTTTTTACAATGAGGGCAGTGAGACGCTGTAACAGGTTGTCCACAGAAGTTGTGGATGGCTCATCACTGGAAGTGTTCAAAGTTACGTTGGATAGGGTTTTGAGGAACCTGATATAGCGAAAGATGTCCCTGCTTATGGCAGGGGGGTTTGGCTGGATGTTCTTTAAAGGTTCCTTACAACCCAAACAATTCTATAAATAGTTGGGATTAGAATTAATCCTGTTTCCCCACAAAGAAAGCTCTTTGCAAATCCATTTTCACTGTGCCCATTGGCATGGGTTTACCAAAATCAAATACTAGGCTAAAAGGTTTGCTTGGATAAAAGAAAATTCTAACCTCAAGGGAAAAGATATTCTTTCTTGGGAGACATATCCCAATACTACATTAAGCTATGTGATTTGAATAAATAGAACCAACAGTAAAATAGCTTTGATTCCTTCAAATCAGCTGGTAGAAACTAGAACTACTAAACGATACAGTTCCTCCTGATCTGCAAATCTTATGATAAGTTTGACTACCACTTTCACAAAAAAGGTTTTCTTTTTTCTTACTGTTCTTTTTATTGCAGGTTGTATACACAAAGTGTACAAAAAAGTGAAAAATGAGCATTTTTTCATTACAAAATTTGATTCAAAAATGAGAAACATGAGATTTTTTCATTATTTTTCATTCAATTTCAACATTATGAAATACAATGACTTTTCTGTTCCACAGATGATGTCTGCATTAACAATCATAAATTTATTTGAGAATTTGAGTCTTTCAAATTGTGCTCTTCACTGGCTCAAATTTTTCATAGAAGTAAATTCCTCTGGAAATATTTTTTCAGTATTTTCTGATATAAAAAAGAAGCTGGGAATTTACATAACTAATAAAAAGTATTTGAAATGGAGACATATCATCACAAAATTATTGTCTTTCTAGTAATAACACATAAATCCTAAAAGCTTTCAGAAGTTTATAATGCAAAAAATAAACTTGGTGTCACTAGTATGAAAAAGGCAACGTCTTTATCGTAAGAACTACCCCTTCTAGTCTTACAGCATATCCCTCTTACCAGTTTGCCAAGTAATCTGACCTAGATTTTTGAAACAAACAGGATCTAAAAATAGAGCATTTGCTAAAATAAGCGTTGCACAGGGACTTCTGCAGTCAGCAGTACTATAAATCTGATAAGAAGGACATTCTGCTGCAAAAACATTGCATTCCTCTTATGTGCCAAACTTCAGCTTAATGTATTTAATGTAAGAACAAATACCCTCTTTACTTCAGTGTGGTAAAGTGAATAAGATCCCAAAACACACCAGTAATGCTGTGACATTTATATCCAAAATTTACCAGAATATATAGAGTAAAATCTTTGTACTGTAATTTCCACTGTAATTCACAGAAATGTTGCCATTGACATCAAAAGGGCAAAGTTTTCACCCAAAGAATTCAGTCCTACGGACAGATTCTGGAAGCTGGCCCTAAAAGCCAGAACCAAGCTCTGACTTTTTAGAAGTGGGCTCTAATTTCTTCAGTCCCATTTTTTCCTAACCTCTATGTTGAAAACTTCCAAAACACATTACTTAATTTTTCCTTTGCTTCATCTTCAGGTTTGGCCCTCAGGCATTTCTGTTGCAGTAGAAACTAGGACTTACCCCAAAATTCTTAACACTGAATTCAACAAAAGCGTTGTCGATGTTCCTGGTGACGGTATATTCTTGCCTCTAATCAGAGGCAATGGCTCTACACAGAGCCATGGTCTGTACAAGTGGTATGCATGGAAGAATCAATGTCTTAACTAAGAAACTCACAGGACAGCTGATTCTTCCTGTCTTGTCAGAAATGTTTGCACTTTCATTTGCAAACCATTCCCACCCCTTGATTAGAAACCCCTACTGACAGTAGGACTTGACCATAGCAAACATTTAAAAGTTCCAATCCCACATTTCCCGTTGAAATAGTGGGCAGTTTCAACCCAAAACTGAACTACAGCTGAACTATCTTAGGTCTGTTTCTTTTCCAAGCTAAAGGAATGGCTCTCTTTGATGCCATTAGGCAGAATTTTTTATTTCTCATTCCATGTCCACTAAACTCTTATTTTTTCAGTGGCTTGGAAGCCTACTTAAAAAATAATACTAACTGCACAAGAACTTCTGTTTCACAAATTAATGTGCCTTCACTGAATTTACTAGAGGAACAACATGACCCAGTGGAAAACTTGTCCTTGCTGTTTTAGATGTTTGTTGCTCGTTTGCATTTAGCTGAGTATTGATGTGATTATGACCGATGTTTGTTCTTGCTGTCCCTCAGACTTAGTTCCTTGCTGTGAGAAATATCTGATGCACGCTGGTGGTTTTAAATGAAAGTGTCCACAGTAACTATAGGTATAACGAAGCCAATATCAGAAACTCTCTGCTGCCAAATTGGCCTTGTCTTTCTTTCTTTTTTTTTTTAACTACAATGTCTGCTACATTCAGAGTGATCAAAAAAATGTCATGACATGCAACAATGTTTACATCTTACCTGCTGCCTACCTAACTTTAATTTTTCCCCACATTAAGATAAAGCTTTCCCCCTAGGGAATTCAGTGGAGCCAACTGTATGGCCAGTTACAGCTAGGGACAGGATGAGCAGAATGTAGCCCAATGTTTGTTTCTAACAGATACACAAACCACCAACGCAGTGCGCAGAGCTAAAGCATGCAAGCAATTCAATTTATGGTGGTTCTTTGACCACCACCGCAATTTCACTGTAATATCTAGTAGTTGAATGATGTCATATTAATCCAGCAGTAATTCAAAATAGGAACCTTCTTTCTATCAAATCATACCACCATTCAGGAAAAAAGAATAGCCCAGGTCTGTAGCATGGGCAAACTAACGCCAAATCCAAATTATTTTGTACTATCTGGAGGTCTGACCCAAGAGCTAAATTGCATTTTCAGAAATTTCAGATTAAAACGTCACACAAAATGTAACACATCCTCCAGATGGTGCAGTGAAAGACTTGCATGAAAGATACATGCATGTATTACTCCACTCACGTATTCATGCATACACACAGACACTCTAAGCACAAACAGATGCCTGTAAACAAAGTGACGTGTCATTGAACAGCCTAGAGTGTGAACAAGTAATAAAGGATTCAGATGGGGCCCCAAAAAAACCTGCTCTCACATTTGCCTGTAGATTGTAGGAAGTTTTCCTCGTCAGTACAGAAAAGCACAGAAAAAAACCAGTGTCACAACGAGTTTAAGAAAAACCCAGAATTACTCGTCGTTTCACAGTCAGGCTTCCTAATGTGAACCTACAGCCCTACCTCCCCAAGAGCACAGACCTCCAGTTCTTTGCGCCTCTTCCTCATTTTCCCAGGTGAAATTACAGACTGTGCTGTGTTCAGACCCTCTGAGGCAAAACAAAGCTGACAAGGATCTTGTTGCCATCAACCCAGTTGCCTGGGAAATTGTAAGCATTGCAGAGAGGATACTCAAGGGCCCAGCACCATTCAGAAGGGTGATACGGATGATCCAGTAAATTGCACCTGGAGAAGAGCGGTGGCATCTTTAACCCTTTGTCAGGATGAAAAAGCTATGATGATGAAAAAGGTTCAGTCCTGACTTTGGGTGCTGAGATCCTACTCAGTAATTTTGGGGATTAATTTTTCCTTGAATGCTGACTCTGGGCACTAGATTGTCTTTTTTGAGATTTTTGAGATTTCCCATATATATTTCAAGACTTGACCAGGCCTATTTTGAACAGACCAGTAGATGGTAGCTAGAGATAACAAATTGCTGAATTCAACCCAGGAAATGCAGGGGCCCAGAAGGTTAGGAGAAGAGCAGCAGTGTCACAGGGGGAAAAGCAGATTCAGAAGATGACCGAAATTCCAACCAGAGTGAGGAATAAATGCAAAAAAGGGAGCAGAGATTTTTACTTGTGGAGGAGAGGTGCCTCTTGGCTACTCTTTGTGTGCCAGACAAGGCAATGACATTTGCTAGGAGAGCAAGGGTCTGAGTCTATTCAATCAGTAGAAAGATTTCAATGAGTATCAGATTGGATGTTAACAGCAGGTAGAAATGAAGATCTCACTGGTTTTAAACATAAACCAGTTTTTAAATGATATGTTCCCTGGGAGATAACAATTCCACATTCTGTTTAGGGACATAATTGCTTCTGCTGCTTCAGTTTCAGAAAGCAGTATCTTTTCTTTTTGCAAGTGTCTTCCTTGACAATCTATAATTTTAACGAATGCAATTAAGATGAGAGAAGACCGAGTATTTTCTAGGTTTAGTTTCAAGACATGTTCTAAGTAGGCCATGTGAATCACGGTGTCTGCCAAAAGGTCAAATTAGTATGATTTAATCAAATGTATCCAGTGGGGACAGTTTGCAGAAGTCACATACAAACACCTCACAGTCTCAGCACATTAACAGGCTTGTTGAAAAATATGCATCCTTTTCTCAGTACATTAAAAAAAGATAGTCACAAAAATAACATGAATTTTAAAAGAATCAAATACTGCTTGTTACAGGGTGTTACTGGCCGATTAATAACACATCTAAATCCACGCCATATGTCTACATCAGCAACTTGATCCTGACAAACGGCCAGAACCAACAACAAATGAAGCAGCATTGTAACAGACGTTTTCAGAGTTAACAGAGTCATTTATTTTAAGATATTTTAAAGAACCTGTTTTCTTTTAATATAATATACATGCTATAGGTTTCTCATTACGTATTTCAAAAATCTAAAAGATAAACCAAAACAAGATTCAATATATACTAAAAATATCATATTTTTTCATACTTTTCCCTCATGGATAGTAAAATTAATGCTTCACAAACATGCTAATTTAGAACAACAAGTTATCTGAATGTGTTTCACAAATTATACCTTTAAATTAATTTACAGCATGATATACCAGCTGCAGTGCTCATTTAGTTTCTATAGGGAAAATTCTCTAAGCAACATCAATCTACAGTCTACTTTATAGTCACATACAAGTTTTTCTTACCATAATTAACTGGCATTACAAATATACTCAACATGTAGCTGCACTTGCCAATTCCTTACCTACTATCAAATTAGCCACTTACGTAAAACAAGCAAAGCTGCTCATCCTGGCATTACAAGTAACCAACAAAAATGTTAAACTCACCCTGTTGATGGCAATAGCTGCCACGCTGTCTCTCATTTACCTCCTCCAGTTAAAAAATGAAAAGAAAAGAAAGGAAAACCAAATAAAAAAATCCCTTACTTTCAAGTAACCAACATAAAGTCATATCCTGAAGTTCACATTCAAAGTCATTTTTTCACATCACCTAAGAGCTGAAAGAGACGGAAGGCTGCCACACAACTGTAATTTTCTAGCAAGGTCAAAGCATTTATTCTCCTTCACCATGTGGATTTGTTGCAGATACTCCAAAAATCAATAGCTAAAATAACCTTAAAATGAAGGACCTTGTCATTAAGTGTAATCTAAGAAAAGAACTAATGAATGTGCTCCAGATGGTAACCCCAACGTACACCAATAAATGGGAAGTGTAGTAAATCAATGGATTATGATCCAGGATGTCTCAAAATGACAGACTCATTCTGAGATGCCACACAAATATTCTCCTGCAGAAAGACTGCTTCCTACGAAGCAAGACCAAGCACTGAATTTTTTCATGGAAGTTAATATACTTCAGTTCTAGGATTTTGACTTTGAACCGAGTGGCATCTCTATGTTTTGCTATGTTTCATCTCTCCTGAAACTCGTTGCTGCAAGTCCCATTTTGAGGTCAACAGTCACATCACCACTGCTTTCAAAATAAATGTGATTAAAGCCTTCAAGCTTGTTTCAGAGGCTGGATCCAAGTAATACATTCTTTACATCAGTTAAAAAGATCAGTTTGGGGAATACACTAATTTAACAACTCTCAGTACCGCCAGCACTTTTTTAATAATTAAGCAGCTCAGCGTCCAATTCAGTGCTGGCGTCTATGTACACAATTTCTGTGTTCAGTTCCATATATTTCTTCATCACGCATTTAAAATCAAGTTTCCCTGCAAGTAGCTAGAGGACATGTTATGCACATACAAACAAGTGAAATTGTAATTCAAATCAGATCTGGGGGAGAAAATACATCTGTGAGGATTTTCTGACCTTGACTTCAGCATGAGTTGGCAACTGAGAAAACAGATGTTTACCATTTTCTTTTGTATATTTGCTAAACTGTTTTGATTCAGAAATTCCGCAGAAGATCTGACATCTAATTATCGTATGTAAACAAGTGTAACGTATATATAATAAAGACATCTATTTTATTCAACAGAGTAAAAACAGAATTGAAAATACTTTTTTAAAAAAATAGCACCCAATGTGTCCCATTGATGAATCTAAGCACAACCTGCAAACCTGTAACTGTCTCTTGTACACATATATTTTTCTGGCAGCTCCATTTCAGCTTTATATAGAGAGAATAGCTTAACAAAGTTAAGAAGTCTGTCAGCAGACACAAAGAAACCTTTCTGTACTCAGCCTAACTAGTAGGAGAATACCAGTAACAGTGGTTTATATGATCCTCATCATTACATAGCATTAAAAAGAAAAAAACGAGGGGTTCACTACCCTTGCAGTAAGCAAAAATAAAATTCTTTGTATGATTTATATACTACTATCAGAAAAGGTATTTCAAGGCAGTGCAATAAAATATCCCCAAGATCAAAGCAGGTGCCAAAACCTACACAATCAGATACTAAACACAGCATTTTTTGCAACACTGGCCTCCCCCAACGAGCAGATGAGTAGACCCCGGCGGAGAGACACAAAAGAGACTGGCTGCACTGGTATGTGCACACGTACTGAACTCCTGGTAGCACTGGCTGTGAATAAACATTGCCCAGTAGAAAAAAAAAACCATTGACACAACACCTGCCATTCTAAATCCACGTCTTTTTAACCTTTCCAGTTAACTGAGTGGGTAGATTTGAACCTATTTTCCCCCTTCCCTTCCCTAGACACTCCTATACTCACACTTCAGCAGATTCTGGTTTTCTGCCCTATGAACTGCAGTCTATCAGGACATTTGTTTTACTTTACTTTTGCACGGGAGGGAGAAGCAGGCAATTTAGTTACGCAATACCCCGCTTCTGATGAAAAGCGAAGTTTTGTCTCGTTGACTTCGTTGGCTACACACTACACAGTGCACAGGTTTCTTCATAGCTGGGGACTCCCAGGGGCAAATAAAGTAGCCCTAGCTCAGCATGACATTGCTGCTAACGACCAAATGGACTAAGGTCACGGACTTGCATCTTGTCCAAAATCAGATTTTAATAGTAGCACAGAGAGGTTTCAAGAAAGAAGCCAAAACTTACTATGCAAATGAGAGTGAGTAGCGCTTAAAGTTTTATCAAGTGGCTAACACTGAAGTCTATGAAGTCCTCTCTGCAAACCAATTTTCATTTTTCATAACCCCACTCAGGACAATTTTAGAAATGAAATGAAATCTCAAGAGGCATGTTGGTTATTTTTTTCTCCCTAGATATGTAACGTGGCCTACGTAAGCAGTAAACAGCATCATTGACTGTTTACAAGATTGTTCCTAGAGTATGTGATCAGCTTTGAAGCAGTTCAGACTACTAGGGAAATCTCAGACTTTATTTTTATATATGTATTTCTATAAAGTTGCCTTGATCTTACAGTTACTCTGGTCAGTACTTCACCATAAAAACACAAATATTTGCACTGATGCCAACGACATTTGTCATATGTTTATTACTAAATACAGCTGGCAATGGCTGCACGATTGGGAAGTAAAATGGAACAGTATTTTCACCAATGTTAGTTACACAGAAATCCACACATAACCCACAGATGCTTCCTCAAAGCTTTCTTCAATGGGAGTACTGCTGAGCATCAGAATTTCTTTGACCAATGTAGCCAGACAGATTGCAGACCATTTTCAAGTGTGTAGACCAGACCCTTGTACCTCTTCTATTAATTTACAACATGAATTGAGACTGCTCATTTAGCCTCATCAGATCTAGCTTGTTGGTAGACAAGTCGTATGATATTTTCGTTCTTGAGACTAGAGGACCTAAAATTGCTCCTAAACTCAAAGACCAAGCAAGAAACACAAGAAAAATAAATATTTCACAAACTGAAATTTTTCTGAAACTCTTCTGCATTACTGACCTGGCATCGTACATTAACTTATTTCATTAGAAGATTTAAAATTTCATAATGGGTGGGACTATAGAAAAGAACAACTACCAACAGAAGCAACATAGAGCATTCTGCAGAACCTGGTGAAATCAAACTGTGATAGTTTGTATATATCAGCAGCCATCTGTAAACCTAGGTACAAGTATATTTGATTACATTTTCAACACTTCTGCTGTACATTTGTTCGAAGCCAACAAATCCAGACAAATAGGAAAGTTTGAAGCATGGCTTCATTGAAATACTTTTTCAGAACAACCTTGTCTTAAAATTGTTCTATCTCCCTAGAATTTTACATTTATTTAGTGCTTTGCACAGACTATAGAGAATTAATTCCATTTTATTCAGGAAGAAAATCATTACAGTCTCAGACACTGCTTTCCAGAGCAACCTGATGTGAAGAACATTGTAATTATTGGGATCTGAGGTGAACTCAGGCATGTTATTTCTGAAAATAATGAGGTTTTTGCATACCTAAGTAATTATTTTATTTGTTTAGCGACATTTGCACGTCATACTGCCTTGCAGCATTATTGCGTAATTTGGAACATTATAGAACTTTGATGTTAATTGTTTCCAAGCCAATTGACGATGTCTTCTGGAAGATTGACTGTTCCACTGATACAAAAAATTATTTCCCTTTCATGGATATCAGCAACTGACAGGTCAACTGATAGACCAGGTAAAATAGACAACTACCCATCACCCATCTTGTTTGGATATTGAGAAAAATGAAAGTGAACCTGGGGGTTTGGGGATGGTGGAGGTTTTGTTTGTTTGCTTGTTTAGTTGCATTTTTTTAAATACCAAAGACCATCAATGAAGTTTATGTGTTATTTCTTTCAACAGCTGTGCTTTCTGCAATTTTTGAAAAATATTTTTGACAAATGACAAAAGCTCAAGAATGTTTGTTTAGGCAACTCAGGAATTTATCTCCTTTCAAGTATATTTTCTTTATTTTTTCCACTACATTAACAGTTTAAGACAGCTTTTGTTCTACAAAGCACATTGAGAGACATTTGATAGGATTCTCTTTTGTCATCAAAGACATAATTAAAAATGCAAAACTAGAAGCAATTTTTGCAGGCAAATTCCAGCTCTGTGTTTCCAGATCTATAATATCCATCATATACAGGCAAGGAAGGATAACAGTATACACGTCGTACGTTTTATACAGAAGAAAAGTCTTTTATCAGCACATCAATAAACATGAACAGCAACAACTTTATGCTAGATGTGGCAACAGGGTGGAATCATGTGCGGTTTGTGTTGAAAAACTTGTAGCAATCTCTGTTCAAGGCATATTATTAGGAACTCTTAACTCTCAATAAGGCCAACAAACAACACTGCAGCACAACTAGTAAGTGATTATGCTCCAAGAAATGCTCCTATAGTCAAAATGCTTGTAAGGTTTCTGAAGAATGACTGCACAACGTTTTGATCTATTTTTCCTTATAGTTACCCTGTAAGGCGGAAAAAGACTATTATATCTATTTCTAAGCAACTAGAAATAGAATGAGCCACTAGATGGGTGACTAAGGGCCTGACTTGCAAAGACGTAGAGGCGTCTAAAGGCCGCTAAACCATCTAAGCAGTTCAGGTATCTTTTTACCATTTAAATTATAGGAGTAGGGCAATCCTTAGTAGTTCTATACTTAAGGGTTTTTTTCTTTTTAATGTAAATTAAAAACATACAACTGCATTGTTGTGCAACTGCTTACATAGGATAGATAAGTGCCTTGTCCAAAACCATATTTATTTTATATGACTGGAAAGGAAGATTTATAAGCCTCTCTTGCCGAGCTTTGTCTGCCTGGATGATCCATTGTACCCATTTATTACCAAGGAAATGACGTTCTGTGATAGACCTGAACCCTTCTTGATGTTTGCCAGGTTGCAGATTGGGTGTGCTTCTGCTGTCAAAATAGATGGGATATTCAGAAGGTCTGCCTGACTGGCATTCTCCATGAACACAGCAACTCTGCACATACGGTCGCACATGCAGCTTAGCAGAGGAGAAAGAGAAGGTGAGGAGTAAGACACGCAAATCGGCTTGCTTTCCTAGATATTTTCAGATGCAGGAAAGTGTACAGAAGGAGCTGTTACAACTGTTGCTATAGGTCAGCTCCACTGCATTTAGGAAGTATTACCTGACCCTCCACTCTGAAATCCTTCTCCATATCAAGCTAAGATTTGTATGGTTGGCAGCAGAAACAGCATTTAGTCCTCTGTACTTCCTTAGCTTTTCTTACAGGCTTTGAGCCAAATTCCCCTCTAACCTAACTACCATGACATAGTGGAGATGAGTGGCATCTTTATATTTAGCACTAGCATGCAAATTGCGAATCAGATGGGCCTACTTTGCTATAGTACTGCATATCCTTCACAATAAACAGACTCCGTGGTTTGGCCTGGAGAATACGGTGAGCGCTAAAGACAGGCAGGAAAGGTAGGAAATTCAGGTCAGATCTGTGAAGGAGTATAGGTGCCACCTTGCTGAAGATTACTATCCAAGCGTTAGAGTGTCTGGCCATTCACGTGACACACTGAGAAACGTAGTAGTTCCTGAGGGAGATCCAGGAGGGCTGTAAAGGGAGCACCTCAGACTGGTGCAGCTGAACCACAGTATTCAGGATTTGGATTCAGCTGAACCATGGTAGTTATCAGGATGCCTGCTATCCACAACCGGCCCATCTTGACCATTTCATGGCAAGAAAAGCTGCACTAATGGTGAGCAGAAGCTCTTGCAATATTTGCGATTACAAAAAAAAATCCGTTTCAAACCTTTCAATACAGAGACTTGCCGCTCAAAACGTTATTTAGGGAAATAATAAAAAGATCTGGAATTGAAATTTTATCTTATAATCTACATGGTTTATCTGCATATCAGAACATATCTTTCTAGATCGGAGTCCTAGGTTTGGCAACGGACGCAGCACCGTGGATTCCAGTGGAGCTGTCCCATGAACATACGGCAACTCATCCTGTCTCTGCACACAGTGCATGGAACAGACCTTCTCTGGGTATCGACATTAATAAAACAAGCCTCCTAAATTTCAAAAAGAAAGACTTCTCTGAAGTGAAAGAAAAAGGAAAAAATCTATTTGACAGAGAAGCATATCACTGTTCTCCTGGCTAAATCTGCACTACGCAGATAAGGGAGTTACACTTCACTAACCACATGCATAAACAGAGTTGAGGATTTCCACAGTATAAGGCATGTCAATGCTAATAACTTGGCACAAGTGAGCATCTGTTATCAGAAAAACCAGCCCATTTNAAAAGGAAAAAGTCTATTTGACAGAGAAGCATATCACTGTTCTCCTGGCTAAATCTGCACTACGCAGATAAGGGAGTTACACTTCACTAACCACATGCATAAACAGAGTTGAGGATTTCCACAGTATAAGGCATGTCAATGCTAATAACTTGGCACAAGTGAGCATCTGTTATCAGAAAAACCAGCCCATTTATTTACCCATAAGTTTCTGGGTTCAATACGCATCATTCAAATTACACGCAAGACAACATTTCACCAAAACGATACAAAAATGCCAATGTATACAGAGGACTATTAATGACATTGATACACATAGTACCACAGAAATGAAGGTAAAACGTATTTGTGTCACTTAGGGATCCGAACTATTTCTATACTCATGGGAAGTTTTAATCTTCTTTTTTTTCCTCCCATATTCATTGAAAAAATCCAGCACTAAAAAGACTGTCTATAAGTTCCTCCCAACTGTCTTTCTTAATAGATTTTACTAAAAGGGATCAAAAGGATTCCTCAGTTGCAAATTGTTACCCAGAGATTAACACCTGAATTACCACTCAGAATAATGCCCCAAACCAATGAAAAATATCACTCTGCTGTGTTTAAAGTGCTAACCTGAGAGCCAGGACTTTTAAATTCTATTCCTGAGACAGTCACTGTCTTAGTACTCTGTCATTAAGCCACTAAATTTCACTATTCTACCGTATATGTATATTTGTTCACAGTGTTATCATCAAAGTCTGCAAATACCTTCCAGAAACACAATAAATGTTTGATTACCAATGCAAACACATTGCTGCTCTTGCTTTAATTTCAGCCTATAGTTATAAAACAGGAGTACAAATCCCTTCTTACCAGATTCAGGGTGATGTAGCTTAGTTTATTAATGCCCATGAGAACGTCTGAGATAGTCAAACAGAAAGTATGGATAAATGCAAACATACTAAATCAGCAGGAATACTGCAACTAAACTACAGTCTCAATATGTAACCCAATAAAGCTAATAAAAAACCTATTTAGCAGGAAACTGGTACAACCACCAAAGAATATTTACAGAAGTTTTATTTTTAGATGTCATTTTAGAAAAAAATTGCATAGGCATTTACCTGTGCATATACAAGGTTCGCTATTTTCTTAATAATTTTGCAGTCATTTTGCTGAATTTCTTTGCTTGTTTTCAGTCATTCCCTCCTAGATAAGCCAATTTGAAATAACTGAGAAGACCAACTTTACTTTTCAGCGTTCAGCACAAAGTTTACTGCAATTTACACAGCAATTAAGGGCTTTTGCTAACTCAGAAGAGTCAACTGATTTTGAGGGTATCGGCAAGGTGTTAATATAAGTAAATGTTATTGTAATATCTGTCTCTATAAAAGAATAAGAAAATGATGTCTCACTCCCATTGAAATTCATGATCTCTAGGTAGCTAGTTATATCACAAATACCTCAAACATATGACGGAAGAGCATAAAATAATAATAGGAGTGTTCTTTAAACTGATGCTTTTTCATTAAACACACACATACCACTGGCTGATCTTGCAACACAGGCACCAGAGAATTAGATTGACTCTCTATTTCAGAAAACAAGTTATTCCAGCAGCATCCCCACCCCCAGCAACCAAAGGATCCAGTCCACAGTACAGCCACATCAAGGAAACTAGTTCTAATGCAGAGAAACTGAACAAAGCAGTGAAACCTCATTTTTGTAATTATGTAGAGCAATTACACAGGAACCAAAATTTCTTTATGTCAGTAGATTGAGTAAAAGCCAAAAGGCTCACTTATTCATTACCGCTTTCCAGTCATTTCATACCTTGGTGAACAACTTGAAAGCCTTGAGAGAACAAACAACTGGCAATTTTGCTTTGAAAGGTTAAACCCAAAGGGAATTGGCAGCTGAGGCAAGAACTTTACTTTCTGAAAAATATACATTCTGTGAACTATAATTAGAGTTGTGGGAATAATTGATTCGTCTGCCCACTGGCCGAAAGAAAAGAAGAGAAAATAACTCGTTTTGTGTCGTCAACGTTACCTCTCTGTAAGAGCGTGCCAGAGCAGAAATGACGGCAGTCAGGGACAACAGCTCCGTTTATACAGGCGGTCACTCCTAGACCCGCAGTGCTACCCTCACAGAAATGTTCTGTATATGCTAAGCTAGGTGCAGAGAAGTGGGTTGTTTCACTCTGCTGACAGGCATTTGTAACTGAATTGAAGTCAAATTTATTTCATGCTCAATAACTAGCAGTTCCTCAAACAGTGGCAATGCACTGCAAACTGCACGTCCTAAGTCTTGAGTTCCTCTTATTCCTTATGCTTCCATTCTGCATTGTCTGATGGAGGAGAGGATATTACATGATGCAGCCACTCTGAAGACAGTGGTTACCTGTACAAATCAAACAACTGCACCTCTCTCAGAAAATAATAATTTTTAAACAGCTTATGAAACAAAATTTCCAGATTTCATAGAAAAAGAAGGAATGCAAATGACGATTTCTAAGTGTATTGATACCATCTTGAAATATTATCATGCTGCTCACAACATAAGTAATTTCTTTCAAATGTTCAAATGTTAAACACAGCCACAACAAGTTACAGAAGACTATTCTCAACATGAAGAAGGGCTCTTTGAGGACACTAACAAAATAAACATACAGGTCTTGGCCCTCCTCACATCACTTTTGTTATAAATATAACATGTAAACAGCAGACTACGTAATTTTAGAGACAATCTATCCTAAATAATGCTGATAATCTTGACTACTACATAGAATTTCTATCCCACTTAAATATAACAAAGATCACAAAACGCTCTGTCCTGAAGGGCATTGGAAATGGGAGTTCTGGCTACCTTTCAGCCTTCCATAAATTTCTCTTTGCATCTTTTGTCATTACCAGACACGGGAGATTTTCTAGCTTAGATTACATATAGTTTTAACTGTGCTTTAGAGTAGTGCAGAGGAAAAGAACCTGCAAATAAGTCCATTCATGTACTGTATAAGAAATAATAGTGTCCTGCTTAACTGCTTTAGTACAATCCCTAAAATCATGTGCTGTGTCAATAACAATGGTATTAGCACTCACACCGCACATTTCAAGGCAGAAAAACTGGTTACTCTTCCAAATCAGCTGACAGCTTGGGATGTAATAAAAATAAAAAGCAAACAACCAAACCCCTCACAAAAATAAACTATCACCAGCAGGATCCTCATAAACCCAAACAAAAAGGTTCCAGGAAATATTTTAGCATAACCTAAAGCTAAATACTCTTCATTTTTTTAATCCTCCAAACGGATTAAAACCTTTGTGAGGTTGGAATGATTATTACCAGGGTTACTGGCCAAAGCAAGAATGTTCAAACTGGTCTTAAAGCAAGCTATGCAGTTCATCCTCATCTTGCAGAAGTCTGATGCTCAGAATAGCCTCAACTTGCGCGTGGAAAATGTAAGTATATCATCTAAATGCATTTTTCTAATAGCTCCAGACATTAAAGCAGAATGATTATTGAATCTCACGGGTGTAGTTTTATAGTCCTAGTAAAAGAAAGGATGCCCATATTGCAGAAACAAAAATTCTATTCCTTTTTTTTTCTTTTCTATTAAGAAGGGGCTGGGGGTTCACCCGGACTTACAACAGGGGAGATAGGTAGCGAGTTATGAAATGACAAAAGAATAGAAATAAGATGAAATGGGAAAATCCTAAGACACATGTAAGAATTTGCCAAAAAAGTATGAATTTCATCATAGACTTCTCTGAATTTATTACACGTTTCATTTATTTTTCTTTATTTTGTGAACGGAAGAGACTTTACAAGCAGCATCAAATCTAGACAAGATTTGGTAAAGATTTCTAGTGCAAACGGTAGAAAAGTGACTCATTCTTCTTGTAGTAAAAGATGTGAAGGTATTTATTAATTGGCTATGAGATAAGAACACAGTGAAAAAAATTCCCTTCATCAGGATCTTCATGCAAACGTGTATGTTTATAAGTCTAATTTTAGATTCTTAATTACATCAAGTCCATGAACATAAACAAGTTCAACAGTGTTCTGAGTCTCATAGCCATTATATACCCTGAAGTAACTCATCAAATTGCCCAAGTATGTTTTTATTAAGCGTTACTAAGATATACTAAGGTACACAACAGCACCGAGATACATAGTGTGTCTGAACACCGCCAGTGTCCACTTAATCCTACTATTCACACACAGACAAATGCTGTTTGGTTCAAAAAAAGGAATGGCGTCTAAACTTTTGCATAAACTCTTCTTGCAATAGGAAGGTAATACGTTCACCAATCAGGCTGGAAAGACCGCATTAATCACACAGAATCGTTTCATATTGTCGTAGCAGGCTGCCGTGAGTTTGATCCAAACAGGGATGAAGAGTCCTGATCCAGAGGGGCTAAGTTCCCTGCCCACAACAGATCTAGCTATTACTTTGGCCCTTGGGTTTTAAAAGTATTTGTGCTGGTGGCCCTGCATTTCATAGGAAAGAACACATTTCCTCACCCAAGGACTATTTTGTTTTAGCACAGAGACTCGGGAGACCAGCGACAGAGCTACAGACTGGGTAATTCTTCCAGGAAATAAAGCCAGTCTTCAGCAAGGTGCTGTGACCATCAAGTGAACTGGATTCCCACCTAACAGTGTAAAAAAGTAACAGTGAATCTATCTGAAGAGTCTAGACTAATAGTATGTAATAGAATCATCAAAGATGTGGAAAAGCCCAGCTAAACTATTCACTGAAGGCATTAATTTTTGAGTGTGACAACTCAGGGCAGGAAGGCATCAGAAGAGTCCTAAAAGCAAATAGTTTGTATTTGATGCCATTCAAAGGAGGGAAAGCAAAGAGGGAGAGGGAGTTACACGAACGGGGACTTGTTCAGAACATGAAGTCAAGAAGGTGCCTGTTACTGGTTTGTCTAAGTCATGGGCTGCTACTAGTGGAGGATGAAGAGGAAAGGGGAGGAATGTGGGACAGTTAAGAGACAAAGATTTGCCCCCTCCTGGAACAATTTCATGCTTCCCAAGGTTCTCTCATGCCAACATAGGCTGGAGACAAAAAACTCTGAAAAGCATTCTAACATGTTCCTGATTGTCTTCCTAGAACTCAAGCCCTCATCAAATCTCTCAAAGACATCCTTTTCTGGTGATATGACAGGTACAACGTTGCCTTGCTCTTCCAATTGCCATTGCAAGATCTTTCTATTATAATGACTTTGACAATACTGACTGTGCATCTGTCCCCTGGGTCTCCCACCACATCAAATATAGTTGCGTGTTTATACTTTCACAGCACTGCAAGACTACCCTACACCCACCTCCTTTTACCACTGAAGAGCTGACTCTTCTTCCAGAATACCATCCCAGTTCCCATGTTGTTTTCAAGTCCTCTTTCCCATAGCTGCAACAAGCTTTCTGTAAATACCAGCAAGACTACCGGGGTATTCATTTTTCCTTAAAACCTCCTTCACCATAACACCTCTTTGTTCTTCAGTTATTAAGAATACTCTTAACCACACTGACAAAGATTCCCTTCCACTCCAATGCCTACTTCCGTCTCCCAGCTAGGTGGTGACGCTTTCGGTCACTGTTTTGGTACTCTGCCTTCTTCAATAGCTTGCTCATTTATGACCGAGGGTGCCAAGTGCTGTGATGGGACAGTAGTAGTCCCAGTCTGGTAAAACTTTGGTTGACTTAAAACAGAGTCTACTGTTAGAGAATGCTGGGGAAACCCACTGGATGTGCACCTACGCCAGTGTTGTGAAAGGTAAGAACAAAGTTTATTAATACAACATGAAATGTGCAGATTTATTCACGGAAATGTATGCTGTCACAACAACCGAACATACACACAACAGCATCACGTTGAACCTAACCTATATAGCACTACAACTTCAAATGAGTGGCTGAATGCAGACCAAAGCTGTGAATGACACCGATTCATGCAAGCTCATAATCATATGCTAACTGTGAGCAAAAATGCAGTGTACTTTGAACTTCAAAGTACTACCTTCTTCTACCTCACAATATTCATCCATTGGTATGGAAGTGTGCAAGGAATACAAGATGTTATTTGTTCATCTCCAAAGCTTACTTGCCACTGGTATAAAAGTAAATAAATCAAATCAGACTTGCCTTAGACAGCCAACTCTTAAATACTAAAGTCGTTGAAGTTAGAAATTAAATGCAGCTGCGTTCTGGTTTCCCTAAATCAGCTGGCTAACCTTATTGGCTTTTAGTTTAAGCTCACGGTGACCGAAAGATTGAACACAGCAGCTATCTTTCTATTTTGTTTCTACGGTAAGGCAACAATATGTAAAGATTAGGATGCAGACTGGCTAAAATTAATTAAGATATTTTTCAGGGGAAAAGACGGCAATTGATTGAAAAATTCAATGAAATTGAAAATGGCTCAGTGATATACTACATCTTATAATCTGGTAAAGGAGTCTTTCTGAGAAGGTCTTAGTTTTTGTCACCTGTACCATCATTTTCCTGCTGTTCAGAAAACACCCAAAATTCTGGAGAAGGCCATGACTAAAACATTTTAAAATGTGCATATGATTCTTTTCCACTTCACTATTCATTTGCCCTCTTCTGATTTCTCCCATCTTTCCTCTCACAACAGCAGCTGCTCCCCATTCTAATGTTTGGGTTTCTCGCATCTCACTTTTTAAACCAATACACGTTGCAGCTTGAAAGATGAGCCGACATGCACATTCTTTATTGGGCTGAACATATGCAAGGAGATACCAATATAAAGAGCGCGCAGAATAATAACTCCCACCGTGTGTGAAAAATAAAATTACCATCGTGATCAAAAGATTGTATTTTACTTCAGGTTTCTTCTTTTGCTTGTTTTTGCTGTTAATCCAAGAGGTTTATTTCATTTTATTATTTTTTATTAGAGGCAAAGATCTTTTGTTTGTTACATAGACTGACAAAGATGTTTGTCAGTATATGTATCACTAAATAGCAGAGTTATCTTTCACAGAATGGTACAGGTTGGAAGGGACCTCTGGAGATCATCTAGTCCAACTCCCCTGCTAAAGCAGTTCTACTCTTTAAATGCAAGTATAATCCAAAGCCTGCCACTGGATGGAAAGAGTGTCAAAAAGAATTTAGAAGAACTATGGCCTTACATGAGCACTGTCAAAAACTGTACTCTTTTGCCTGCATGTTCCTTTATCCAAGGAGCTGTTCCTGGAAAAGTCTTTGAAACCCTGCTTTTAAATACTGCATTAGGGCTTCTAAAATATTTGAAGAAGATTTGGTTTGCCCATGAAATACATTTTCTTTTTTTTCCTCCCTCCACTAGGGCATAATACAGGTGTAATTCATTCTTTATATTTGTCTTTAGATTGAGAGAGAATGTTCCTCTGCAAAGACTTAATCTGATGAGCATTTAAGCAGGATGAGAGACAGAGTAACGAGTTATGTAACTCATAGTGAGAACACCATTCCACAATTAAACATCAAATTTGTTCAACTACAGACAAAATAGTGAAAGTTTGATCTGTGGTGTACCACAAGTGTCAAACAATTTCATACAGACATCTTAAGTTTGAAACTCATCAAATTTTGGTTGCCCCTTAAGTTTTAACCTGTTTTGCTGCTGCTGAGGGTTTTTTTAATCCAGAGCCTGTAAAGCTATGTGCCATGTCTATACAGTGCCATATCTTCCCAGACACCATTAGTGTTTCAGCCTCCAGCTCTCCTAAGGATATATGATTTCCTTTGTAAAAAAAAAACCAGCTTCTGTAAGCCGTTACTTACTAGTAGACAATATTGTTACTCCACATTGAAGGAGAATCGTTGTTTACCAAGGAGATGGCTGCTCAGCAAAGCTGAAGTTGTTTGACCCCATTATAAGAGACAATCATCAAAGAACAGAGGCTTTTAATAGACTTCACAATGTGGCAAGTAATTTGTGGACATTTGATACAGCTTTTATAGAAAATACTGTACAAGATACACTTTTGTGACACAGACTTCCGTACAGCAATCAATCAGTTTTTCATACTGCTAATCTACAGGATAATTCAATGCGAAACAAACAATTCAATGTGAAACAAAGCAATTTTATTCCAAACTCCTGATCTATGCTACCCTTGGAAGCTGAGGGGGTACCCAAAAGGTATTTCCTTCATTATCAATTACTCCCTTTATACACTAACTATTTGCTTATTAAGGTAAGAAAATAGAGCTGATCTCCAAACAGCATTACATTTATTCATAGGTTAGAAATTAAACATTGAATGTGTCCGAACTGTCATTTTGTTTACATAAACATAGGTACCTGTGAGTAGAAAGCTCTTGCACCTTTACTTCAATTATAATAAACTCTTGAGTGTATTTATAGAACCAAATCAAGGGAGATAGAGCAATCAAACATTCTGTTGTTCCTACACAGAATCAGTAAATTAAGAGTAAAGAAAAGCTAATTTAGGATTGCTACAGGAATTTTAACAGAACCCACTTTCTTCGCAACTGATATATTTCCGTGACATGTTTTTGTTTGTTTGTTTTTTTCTTTGTACTTCAAATTCTGCTTCAAAGTAGCTCAAATAAGATGGACGCTCCTGGCAGCAAGCTCCTGAGGCTTGGAAAAAATAGTAGAATACAGACATTCTGGATTCATCTGTACCAATGTTTCTGAGTACAGTGACTTGTACAACCAAATTAAGCCTTTAATCCTGGTAGGCATTCTGAGGAACACACACACTTGCAAAACCTCATTTGATCTGACGAGCCTTATTCTCTTCAGAAAAAATTGCCACAAATCTATGCCACATGAAAGCTGGAATGCACTGCACGATTACCTCACAACAACGGGCAGCAATGAAACCCTGTGGGACGTCCTAAAACGTTCTAAATTTATCTAAGCAGTGAAAGATGACAAAACACATAATATGCCATGCTGTCGAGTGTGAGTTGGCAAGGACAAGACCAAAAGTCAAACACAGCAACAAGGGTATCTATGGTGTGGCAGCATACCGAATCAGCATGTGATGCATCCTGTGTGGTCTCTTGCTGCCATTCAGTAAAGACTGCATAAATTCCTAATAAAGGATTAATTTAAAAGATAATTAAACAAGCAAACCGTTTCAAAAGTGAGAATTACACTTTGAGGAGAGAAGTATTGTGGTATTACATTATGTCCTAGCTGATCTGACCATACGTTTTATTTCCTTTACCTCACAAACCTTAAATTAAATAAGAAAAATCTTCCTATTTCATCAATGAAGAAAAATTACTCCAGCCATATTAAAAAGAAATCATCTCCATTTAATTAAGCCAACTTTTCAGCTTTATGACAAAGCTGAAAGCCGCTATAGCTTTCAAGGTCCTTTTGTATACTATATGTAAAAACAAAATTTTGACCCAGATGAAACTTTTTTTAAGTTCGGATCTGTGGTTTAGATCTATCTCCTATTATACGCTCCCAAGTAATTACCACCCTATGAAGAGGGAAACAGCAAGTACCCTAAAGTGATGGGATTTCCTTCTTTAATCTTTGCGAGTACTCTGGCAAGAACAATTCCGTCCTGCAGTGCCTCCAGGTATAACAGTCCCCCAGCTAAATCTTCTAAACTTGTCACAGTCAGCACTGATCTGACATCTTCCTGTTGACGGTTTTCTGCGAGTTCTGTCAAGTAGACATTTTAACACTTCCAGTGAAACGAAAGAAAAATTAAGAGTTAGAAATTAATTAAAAGGTGATAAAACCAAATTAAAAACTATCAATTCATAAAACTTTGCCGAGTTATCATTAGTCTGAATTAAGCTTTTAGTTTTATTTACAATATTAATTTACTTGATCCACTTACTTCACTTTTGACATGGAGCGGCATATTATCATGAAACTTCACAAAAGTTATTGAACAGAAACACTAGAATGCAACAATAACCTTACTAATTCACTCCAGAGACCCTTAGAAAGTGAAAAACTACGGTGAGCTGGTCAATGCCCCACATTGATACCATACAAATGTTTCTTGCTGCCTGAAAATACATTAGGAAAAGCTAGTCGAAAGGCTTGTGAGCATCTCCCAGGCAGTCATTCTGCTAATGAGAAAAACACTTCAGCCCCTCAAGAGCATGGAACAAAATCTTCTGAGATGTAAAGTGTCTCACAAACAGTTTTAATTCACTTTAACAGAACAATAAGCACAGTTGAAGCACATGCATGTATAAATATCCTTAGTAGCAAGGCCCTAACTTTGTATTTCCACCTGGTAAACTTTGAAAGATGATTCGCACAAGTAGTTTACCATTGGAATAGTTGAAAAACCTTTTTTCTTTTTCTACTTTTATTTGCTGACATTCCATCTTATGTTAAGGTCACAAAAAAAATTGACACTTTGCCGAAAACACTACCTTTAAAAGGTACGTATAATTAATCGAGCCCTTGATTATTTGAAAATCTGTTTGTAAGCATACGGTTCAACATTAAAGTAGATCTACAATGTTGCATACAATCTAGACAGTGGTGGGTTACCTTATTCAGGCCTGAGTTTCACTTCTGCTCTGTCTTGCCTAAAGCATAGCACGTGTAGTTTTAAGGATACCTGCAGGACACGTTTAAGAGATTCATCAGTTAGCAGAACAGAGAATTAACATGGTCCTAGAATTTTCAAATATTTTGCTGAATTGTGAATTCATTATTACATTTTGCAGAAATTCAAAGTTACATACATAAAATACGGCGTAAAATTCTGCTTTTACCACACGTGCCATACTGAACTACACTTCTTACTCTCAGATGTGAGCACAGGTAATAATTGATAGAAGCTTACGTAAGTGCCAAAATCACACGCAGACTCTCCTAGGCAAGGGAGGTTAGCACCTTCCCAGGAAGAACGACTGTGTTGGTACACATTGCTGTCTCCTCAGCCCTTTGCTAAGCACCACGTGCAGAGATGAGAGAAGACAAACTTTCATTTCCTTGTTCAGAGCAAAAGCAGCACTAGGCAGCAAGTAGGTCTCCCTGTGCGTGAGCTGGGATGAACTGGGGCAGTAGCACTGGGCTGCTCCAAGCCCGCTCAGTACTTCTTTACTTTGCAGCACAACTGAATTTTTCCCACCTCAAGGATGCTCAGCAGAACAAGCTCTGATGGGGACAGGTGGGAGGCCTGGGAAGATTCCCGGTACTCCAGGGAGCAAATAACACTTTTGGGAAATATGAGAGGGCAGCAGAGGTAGAAAGTGTCTCTTGCCTTTTTTCTCTCTCCCTTTCCCTTCTCAAGGCTGACCTCTCTACTGCTGTAATTTTTATCCCTCTCTCGAAGGAATAGAACATCCACTGCCACACCCAAGATCCAGCTCCTGCAAAGAATTTATCCTCTTTTCTTCCCTCCTATCTTCCATCTCTCCTTACACCTGCCATTTCTCCTATGTCTGCGTCCTCCTAATTGTATGAATTAGAGGATAGATTATCACACACCTTCTCTAGTCTTCTTGCCCTATTCAGTTACATTTAAGATGAAGCCTATTTAGTACTGTCATCACTCTTATTCACACAGCTGCAGACTAGCAGTACACTGGCAAACACCACGCAGCTTGAATTCCTTAAGTACCTTCCTCTAGGTGCTATACTAAAAAACACTTTCTGTATCTACCTGGAGCTTGTCTTCAACATATTTTTACCAGCAGAGTTCATCAACAGACAAATAGTACACGCTCTGGGTATCACAGACAGCATCTGTCAAGAGATGAATGGAACAATGTTTTCCCACCTATAGGTAGATTAATAATTTTTGCTTCCAAAGAAAACAAAAACATCAAAACATTTACACGCCAGCCTCTCAAAGCACATGGGGACAGAAAGATTTCTAAAACTTGTGCAAGTTTGTCTTTGAGATGCCACAGTTTGGCCTTCAGAGAGAACATCAGACCAAATACCTTTTCTGTAGCTATTCTTGTGTGAAGACAAACTAGACTCTTAATTATACCCTCCAACTTCACCTGAGTTTTTATCTGCCTTTCTTCTGTCCTACTGTAACTGGTTGTGGCTGGGGCATAGGTTTGGGGTTTTTTCCCATGAAATTAAAAAGTAGATCCAAGTTGCAAACAATATACCCCCCGCCTTCAACTCAGGAACAACTTTGAATGCTGATGATATTTTGTGCATGCTCATTATTTCTGTAGAATTATTACCTCCTTCTGCCAGGGCTATCTGCAGCTACAGGTGTTGTCATTCAGCTACTTACATCTAGGTTGCCCTAAATCCTGCAAATCGGCAAATCAGAGGTTCAGGCAGCTGAGTTACCCAGTTTGACCCTGCAATTAGCATATAAGAAAGTGGAGGTCTAATTAACACTAGAATAATCAGCTGGTCATATGCATGTCCATTAACAAACTCAGCCTGTTTCTTCAGGACATCAGGTAGCACGTTGTAAGACCCACATCATTCTTGTGCTCCATCAGGGGAAAAAAATAAAACAAAACCCTTGAAGGAAAACCCCAAGAAAATCCACCTGTACAGGTTTAAATTATTCTATCCATACAGTGTACACGGTGTTAGCTAAAAGCATCAGTGTATGTGCACAACAACGCTGCTACCATTGCAGAGAAGAAAAAGTGTGTCTGGAAAAACTGGCACCGATTAATGACACCTTGTTAGCCTCTTACAGCAGGTGTGATACTAGACGCCAACACAGCCTGAACATCAGACCTTCTCGCTGTAGCTTTTGAAGATTAATACCTTAAGGGGTTAGTGTTTAGCTCACACAGACAAAAAAGGGATCCCTGTGACCTGCCTTAACTTTACAACTTCAGTATAACTTTTCACTACCATTTTATGTACAGTAATAGCAAAAAGGAATGTAGCTGTGCTGGTTTCAGAAACCTGAAACCACTTTTCCTAGAAGAGATCGCTTGACTTGCTGCTAGTTGCAGTGCTGCCATCAGTATGCTAAATGTGCTGCGTATCTTCTTAAAATAGAAGCAGCTCCTGCAGCTCTGGCCCAGCAGGCGGTATCTCAGTTGTTGTGAACTGATTTATCTGATCAGGTGTCAAAAGTTGAATATCAGACCCAAGCTTCTTCCTCAGCTAACTGGGATGACAGCATTACTCATTCCCCTAAACAAAACGATGAGGCATCAGTGGAGGAACACGATTCAGACAACCAGAACATACTAGGTCCAAAGCACAGAAACCATGTCTTTATAACTGGAGATGGCCAAGTCCTAATGAGGAGCAGAACAATTCCCAAGGAGCGCATGTATTTGCAGCATCAGAAAGCCAAATTCATGCTGCACTGTGTAAGGACAACCGTATCAACCCATTTCTTCCTTTTACCCCCTGGGTAATTTATAAGTCTAAACGTGTCAAAGCTTATGGTTAAAACAAAGCCACACACAAGGATTCTGCCACAACCACGTGGAAGCACAAGCCTTCTGTTTCAAATAAGGGGTATCCTCCCCTGGAGAGAAGAGTAATATTCAATAAAACTACAGCACTTCTGAATTTCAACTTCAGTAATTGACCTGGTGGCAGAAGAAAGGCAAGTCAAAAATATGGGTGAAAAAGAAAAAAAAGAAAGGTGAATCAATGGCATGTATTCCTTGACTATCTAAAATGCCTATTCTTTTGTGATTGTGCAAAAATAAATAGGAAAACACTGGTGCCCTAACATTTTTCTGTTCTGGAGCTCTATCAGTCCCTTTCTCCTGGGGCTTTGAGTAATTGGCTGACTTACAGAGACACAGTGTATCAGTTTAGTACTAGAAGTGCAAAAAAATGTGAGGTAATTGTAAGTCCTAGTCATTTATTGGTATTGCTTTGAGTGTTCTTTAATCTTAAAATCAAGAGAAACTAGCCACAAACACATGCGCAGGGTTTCGGTTTGGGTTTGGTTTGGTTTTTTTTTCCCAAATATATTTCACTCTAAAACTAAAGGAATCCATCAGTGATAGTGGGGAAGAGAAGGTCAACATCTTCCTGATCACTCTCTATAATCTGAGATAAAGAAACAGTGAGAAAATCAAGCAACCAAAAGGTGAGAAGTGAAGGCAGAGAAACGGCCTTCACCAGCACAGCCCATTCAGATGACCGGGTCTCAGATTGGTAGCCAGCACTGACGGTATTAAACAGCAAGGGAAAATAGCAAGAAGAAATCAAGTACCAGAAAGAGCCTGAAGCAAGGGAGAGCCTTTGATAAAATGGGTATATTCACACATTAACTATCATCAAGCTCAGGCTAAACGCGTAGGTTCCTCGTCACAACTGGTAAGCGGACCATATTCTAACACAAAGTCCAAAACAGGCAGCAGCTTTCCCCATGGCAAATACACCAACCACCTCAGCAATAACACCCTTTGCACATCCCTGTTAGCTTTGCTCTTACTCTGAAACGCTCCGTTTCTCACCTTCCACATCAGCAGGTACAGAGTACTTCAGCTATATTATCTGGTGACTTCGATGATGCGTACAATTACATTTTTTGTCCATTTACCAAGTTATACTCCACCACCCTTTAGAAATGATCCACTGCTGAAATAGTAGATTACAGAATCTGAAAATATTGGCGAAGAAAGGACCTCTCCTGACTTCTTACTCCACTTATGCATGCCATTTCCCTTTCCCAGCTAGTGCTGCCAGCAGACAGGCTTAATTCAACTGCCCCTAATTGCACTGGCAGCTCAGTTAGATTCACTGACTCCAGCTGGAGCAGAATTAAGAGAATACTGGATAATTCAAAGCTTAGAATTTTTTTTTTTTTCCTAAAAACTGTGCAATGAATCTGCTCAACCTAAGTTACAGACATACTTGGAATTTATTGCTTTTTCTATTATTCATGTGAGAAAGGTGTTAGTGTTGATGTTAAACACCTCTTAAGATTTTCCTTCTAAAATATTTATGAGTACAGCTCTGGAGACATGCATGTTATTGTGTAGGTGTAAGATCAATTTCTGTGAAATTAGTTTGGGAAAATTATAGCTAATTAATATGAACAGTGAATTTGCTATCATGCTCAGTCAGCTGCAAAATTCTAATCTTCATTTAACATGAACACACTCTGATGATTTCTTCACCAGGGAGCAAATTCAGGGCATTTCCCAAAGAGCTTTAACTGATCAGGTGAAGGATGAAAGTTTGAAATGGGTAAAGAAAAAAGGAGGAAAAAAAAAGGAGAAAAAAAATGAAAGCAAAAGCTTGCTTCCCCCACCCCCCCACCCCCCACCCCCCACAATGCTGCGGTTTGCAGCAAGATACTAAGTTATTCCAAGACACAAACGATTAATAATTAGGGAAATTCTCATATCCTTTTCGTGTCCTTCTTGTGTCGATTTAACACTTATTAAAAAAAGAGAACTCGTTCTGTGACGGAACACAGAGCTCCTCCGCTTCACCAGAAGGAATAAGAAGGGAGAAGACAAAACACCCCAGCGCTCTTCGGGGACTGCGTCTCTCTTGCGCGAACTCCAGTTACCTGCTCAGTTCATTTTAAGGCAAATGACTGCAGGTAGTAACTGCAAGTGGAAAACAGTTCCAGAATACAGGAAATGGGCAACAGAAGTTCAAAACTAGTAAGTAGACATTCACTCAAATACTGTGTTAATAAAAGCTTGTTAAGATTAATAAGATTATTGACATTTCTTTCGTCAAACCCCACATTTCCTATTCACTACTTTTTCAGATAAATCTGTTGTTGCCTTTCATAAAAATTTACTACATGGAGAAACCCTATGGATTTCCTTACTTTAGCTATTACATACAGCTTTCAAATTAACACACATGCCTTTTTTTAATTTATTTTATCACTTGTATAAAAACAAAACAAGCATTTTGAGACAAGGTATACTGATTCTCCCAAGGAACAAATGCATTTCCTGGCTATAACTCGAGGCCTGTATTTGAAGTACAGTGCACGTGCAATTATTTTAAACAACAAACAAAGCACACAGGTATACAGAACAACGGGGTAAAACTGCAACAGAACACGCTTAGTGTAAGCCAGGTAACCCAGCACAGCACCGATGCAGCCTAAATTGTAGAACCGTTACACAAAAGCGTACTGCAGAGCCCTGCCAGCCTCATGGAGCACCACTGAACCACACACACGCTGCGCACCGCCGCGCCATGGCGGGGGCAGCTGAATCGGCAGCTTCAGGCTAGCTTAGATGGGCCTTTTGCATTTATTCTCTTTGCACTTCCAGTTGCAGAACAGCACTTTCCCCCACACCAGACAGCTGCTGGAGCACAACCTCAATGGATCCACGCGTGAGCTGGCTGCAGCTTGTGGCTCTGCTGTGCAAAGTTGCTCTGTTTTGCTTAAACCTCTCTGCACGGATGTATTTCAGCACTGACAGTGCTGTTGCAGATACTAAGTTTTCTGATAGACCGACTTATCGCCAGCTGCGGTGCCAGAGTGCTAGGGGGAGTGAAGCAGAGGGAGAATAATTTAATTTAAAATGCTGACTGTAACTACAGTCCTGCCTTGCCCCTCTTCTTTTCTCCTTTGTTTACATTAGCAAATGAAAACAAGATTTTTGTGTATGTTTAAGTCTTTGCTCAACCACAGTTTTCAGAGAAGAAGAAATAGATCTGTTCAGCTACAAAAGCCGCTGGCTGGTGAGAAGTATGCTAACGATACACTATGGCCTGCTATGAAGATGAACAGCAGGATTCACTTCACCTACAGACACATCTGGTAAAGGATGGATCCTTCTCTGATTTTTTCCTTTATTTATAACCAACGAGTGACAAGCCCACATTCCTGTCTCTAGCCCAGTTGGGAAAGCTTAGGGACTTTGACTCAACTAAAACTGGGAATCCCACTTGGCTTTTCTCAAGCTTTCAGAAAATACATTAAAGAGGCTTTCTGCTTTTCCTCCTCCATAAATTCATAGAGTCAGTGCTATGTCATTTTTCCTCACTTTTATCAAACAAACAAGAATGCAACTGACTTTCTTCTGGAAAGCTCTTTCCTTGAAACCTTTTGTGGTTTTGACTCTTTGGAGAAAATAATTATTTAAGATACAGTATTCAAAAACTATTAAAGTTTTCCTATCTCATGCCTGTTCTAGCAAACATATGAGGTATTCTTAAATGATACATATACAAAACCTACAGTTTGGATATTTCCGTAACTCAACATGTTGACAATAGGAAATGGTGAAGTTTGTTCGTCTTGCACCAGATAAGATCCTGCTACTCCTGTAGCAAGCAAATATTTCTCTTTAGCTATGGAAACATGCACCTATGTTCTTGTGTTGAATCCAAAGGAATGCGTGAACAGGAATAATAGGTTTTGCATATTTCAGTTGTCTGCAGCTGTACAAATAGAAATTAATAAGAGCCATGATTTGCAAAAAGCAGCTTAACATTGCTTTACTGAAGTGTATAGGACCTGGGCTAGTGTTATTCTTCTTTTCAATTATAATCAAATAGAAATGTGAATGCATACTTTAAAACCCATTAATGTTTGTCTCTCTCACATACATGCCCGTACACATACACACATCCCGAAACCAGAAACTAAAAGCTCGTTGGTCCTAGCCTTGTCATATCCTAAGAAATCTTACTTCAGTCGTTACTTTTGTAAACTATCACTGCAACTACATAGCATTCTTTTCTATAGACATCACTTGTGATTTTTTAATGGGAAAACATCAGAGATACTTCCCTGATAAGAATTTCTCTTTCAAGCAAATCTTTCATAAAGGGAATCTGGTAAAAAGAATTTTTTTCCCCTTTTCCTTCATGTCTCGTTTCATTCTGAAACTCTGATCTATTTTTCATGATTGTAACATCACTGAAGTTGAGTTTTTCCCTTGCCCAAATGAGACTCAACTCATAAACGACAGGGGGGGAAAAAAACCCCAAACCACACACATCACCAAAAAACTAAAGTAGGAAGGCTTCCAGGCAACTAATGGTTATGCTTTCCACCTTTACATAGGGCTCTACTTCAAAAAGGGGCAAACTGTATTCTTAAGTGTATGAAAGCGTGGAAGAAGAGAGACGAATCCCGAGATTACTTTCAGTGTAATACAGCATAATGTCTATAACCTAGCCTTAGAACAAGGTACACCTAGTTTGCAGATATTAGTATGTTATCTTTCGTATCAGTGACAGCAGACACAAAAAATGTAATGTAACAGAACTAATAATTTTTCTTAAGTAAAAAGCTGCCAAAATTAACTTTCCACAAAAGAATTCAGAAATCACAGTCTCTCAATTTAGTCATTAGCAGCATGTTAAACATCAAGTTGAGGAACTTTTCTCTTTCTTTCTTCTACTAATGGAATAGGCACCCAGTGATCAAAAAGTGTTTCCAGAAGTTTTCCCAAGGACCTCCCAGTAGACCCTCCCCATGTGCACACCGTGATGACCAGAAGAGAACTAAGGTGGAAGCCTCAACACAGAATAGTTTAGCTATGGTCATACGGAGGTGCAGTGAAAGTTCTGGGCATGGATGCTGTAACAGACAAAAAAAATCAGAACTAACGTTTTTTTCAGTGACTTTTTCCTCATATGTAGATTGCCATTTCTTTCAGTAAATACGTTATGGAACCTTATCTCAACATTTTTTCTAAATGCTTTATTTAATAGCCAAACCCATACATTTAGAGTTTTCCAATATTTCATGTAAAAAACCCTCTGAAAATGTTTTTGCTTCTTTCTGACTCACTTTGACATAGTGTTTTTGAAGTGAAATGCATTTCTGAGGATGTTAGTAGAACCTTCTCTAAGATCTGTGTCTGGCTGGCCAGCCAGGGACAGCACTTTCCATCACTTGTCCAGCTCTATCCACTAAGGTCTATCCAGTGAGAGGGATTTTCTGAGATAAGCAAGTCTTTCGAAAACAAAGGATGTACATGAAGCAGTTTCTCCATTCTCAAAAGCAAATTCAGAGGATTAGAACTTCATACTCTTGCATTAAATTATCCAACAACTTAGAAACCAACCCTCTGTACAAAATCCAATTAGCAATGGAAATGGTTACAGGGCAAGTCACCTGTACCGTGTAGGTGAGAAATATGAAATCAAGCTTTACTGTTGAAGTAAAAAAAATCATTAGATGTTCATGACAGAGACATAAATTAGCTGAATGTGTTCACATTTCCCTTCATTTGTACTAAGTCTAGATCACGTACACACTCACTCCAGTACTCAATAGGATTACTCCAGGACAAGGGGCAATGGGCACAAACTGGAACACAGGCAGTTCCACCTGAACATGAGGAGGAACTTCTTTACTGTGAGGGTGACAGAGCCCTGGCACAGGCTGCCCAGAGAGGTTGTGGAGTCTCCTTCTCTGGAGATATTCAAAACCCGCCTGGATGCATTCCTGTGCAACCTGCTCTAGGCTAACCTGCTTTAGCAGGGGGGTTGGACTGAGGGATCTCTAGAGGTCCCTTCCAACCCCTACCATTCTATGATTCTATGATTATTGAATAATTTCCTTAACACTTACATTGTCCATTTGATTTGATCCAGGGAACTGGAGAGTCTGCTTTCAAAATACTTTAAATGGTAAAGACTGCCAAAAATCAGCAGCCTTATTGGAGTTATTAAAAAAAAAAGTCCCAAGAAAGCTAAATATATATAAGTAAATATATAAAGGCTTTGTCCTCCCTTCCACCTATATAATACACACTGTCATTTTGCAATGAACAGTTAAAAAGGATTAAAAACGCATTTGTTTGCTACACAAACTAAGAAGACAGCTGAAAGGCAGCGTAGAAGCAGGCCTCTCTACATGTCAGCTCTCCACACAACATATGCAAAACATCCCTGTAGCAACAAGACGACTGTGATGAAAGCTGAATGCCAGCCTTCTAGCTGAAAACAAATCCTGCTGTGAAATTAGCTATAAGGGACATCACAGTTAATACGGCTGTGTCTGTTTATCACATGCCACTCTGTTACTTTGTTAGAGAATAGCTGCATTACTGAAGCCGAATTTAAAAGTACGTGTTTATTTACCTACAAAGATGAGAAATACATGTATTAAAATATTTCGGTTTAATAGACAGACAATTGATAGCTTGGAAGACGTCACTCAACAGCACTTTTTATTTAGAGGAGAGCCTTTCAAATCATAATGACATAATATCTTGCATGTATTATCTACCTTAGTACGTACAGGGCAAAGGCAGCACACACAGCAATACTTCAGGCTTGCAAATACCAGCCCATGTTCAGGTATAAAGACATTACCCTAAAATATTTCTCAGAAACATACATCTTCTTAACCTCCCAGCAGATAGAGACAGGATGTCTTCTGAGTTGCAGTCCTTCAGTTATGAAGCATAAAATGTCAAAGCTGGACATATTTACATTCTATATGACACCAAGGCTGGGAGGGTTGTGGAGAAGCTGTGGGTGCGTACCGCCTCAGCATCAGTGCATGAACTCCCTGAGCGTTACGATGAGCGCTTAGTGAGAATGCAAATAGAGCAAAATAATAACTCGTCATTCTGTTCTTTGAAAAGGTATTGCAGATTTTTCACTGTGGCATTCCTGTTTCGAATTGCAAACAAAATAATAGCAAGCTATTCAGACCTGATATGCTGAGTTCTAGCTTTCCATGTAAGGAACAAGCCAGCCTTCTCCTGCATCCTTTACTTCTGTAAGGTTTATAAACTGTACCATTCTAAGCTGTGAACTTCACGGTAAATATACAAGTAGTTCCATAAGGACTACTTTTTTTTTCTTTCATGGTAAAAAAATCTATCAGGATTATCTAATGTATTACAACCATGGTAAAATGCTTGTTCTGCAAACAGTTTTCCTGATTCTTAACAGTTTACTAGAAACTTCTCCAGCTAACAGAGAAATACTCTTAGGTCTGCAAGCCAGCCAAGAGGGACTGAACCATGCCGCTAAGCGAATGATAATGTCATTCGATGCCAGGCATTTCTGTCTAGTCTAATACTATTCCATTTCATTCTTTTTGAGCTTGGTACACAACGTTTCTTTTTGTAAAATTTATTGCACTATTCCTCTGAAAACATTAAAAATAGAAATTTTGATTTTTAAAATTAAATTGAAGTGCTATTTTCACTTTCTTGTATAAGAGGAAAATCTTCTGGATTTAGTTCTGATCATATACAAATTTCATATTGACTAAAGCCAAACAAAGCCTACAAACTTGCATTATCATAAGGTTTCACCAATTTTTCTTCTCTGAAGAAATATATTAACAGCTAGGTTTCACCTAAATTATTCATACTTATGAGTTAGCTTATGCTTGTTATGTGTAATCATAAAGATTTAGCCATGCACGGAACAAATTTAAAACACTACATATTCCTGAGATACAGTATCAAAGCTAAGAAAGCAAATATATGGTCATTTGTTACATCTACTATGGTAGCTAAAGATCAGTGACTTGTTGGGTTGCTCTGATGTTATCACATTCATTCACATGCCTATACCTTACAAATAATCCATTCCTTTTACAAAAGTTCCTATTCAATTACTGAGGAATTCAGCCAGTTAGTCTTGACAAGTTGCTTTCTAGTCTGTTCTCAAAATAAGGATACCCAATAAAACAATGGGGAATTCCTCAAAAAAAAAAACAAACCACAACACACACACCAAAACCAAACCCAAAACCAGTAAGTTAGATTTAGCTGTAGAGTTAGTGACTTTGAAGCAAATCAAATTTTCTAAAAGTGAATCTAATGTCCTTGTAAGAGGTGTAAAAAATGTTAAGAAGCAGAGTAGGAAAGAAAAGGTTGCCCATCAGGCAACGAATAGTAGATAGTAGAATTAAATGTAATTTCAATTCTGCTGTTACAGACAGGAAAAGGATTTTCTCTGTGTTATTTCCTCCATTTTGTAAAAGCACTTCAGAAGTAAATATTTTAAGCATTCTACATAGCATTCTTATTTCTTGTGTAGCCCACTTGCTTTTCATTCTGGGCTCTGTATATGTAAAAATAACGCAGACTGAGAACTGCAATTAACTGCAGGGTTTATGTAGCCTTTACTTCATCAAAAACCACCACAAAAAAAAATCAGACACTTATCAGAGCTATGCAAAATATTTGTCTCTTACCTAAAATTATAAATTGTAACAGTTACTGTTCACCACAAAGTATTTTCAGAAAAAAAATAAAAAATTATGTGCAAAGCATTCTGTCCTTAACAGCTCAGCAGAGTTTTCCGCACTCTTTTTGTGGGGTTTGGGACAGGGGTTGGATCGGTTTTGTTTGGTATTTTTTGCAGAAGCCAAAGCACCAGGCTGAAGAAGGTGGGTGGAAGCTGTGGAACAGCGTTTCCATGGAACACCTCTGTATGACAGAAAAAAACCTACAGGGCTCTTTTCTGCTTTCCATTCTTGCCTTTTACTTGTACAACTGACAGCACAAATGGGGCCACACTCCATGTTAGACTTCTCATAACAATCTGGGATACTTAAGAAGCTTTTCTTTCAATGTACTGTACCGCGGTGCTTGAGGCCATAATCACAGTAATCAGAGAACAATCAGGATCTGGCACGGTGCTCTTCGGGAAACCAAGATCTGCAAAGCCACGTAAGCCCTCTCCCACTGCAACCCACCACCATGCACAATACAAACTTAAGACAAAAAGTGAACAACCTCTTTCAGCAAATACATCAGTTTAGAGGAAACAACTTCCAAGCATGTTGTCAGGAAGCATCAAAGTGAAAAAAACGACCAGAGTAGATCAACCAAGCAGCTATGGCTTGCTGAGAGTTATATATACTTCAGAGAGAGGTATGACTTACTGGGACTGGTCAGAAGAGCAACAGAAGGCAACACAAGGTAGGTCAGGACACACGTTAGGCTTTTTGGCATGTGGCCTAAAGACGTCTTTGAACATCTGAGCCTGAGTACATCGCTGGCAGCCTCTAGAAAGAATCAGTTCCTACTAACTCTGTCAAAATAGGAAAAATAATAGAGCTGAGTAAATGAACTAAAACCATTAATAGTGTTCTAATTTATTATCTTGGCCTTGTGTGAGGTATAAGTCAGGAGCTACAGCTTCTACCTCACACACTGCTCTCTCTTCTCTCCCCACACTACTTTTTAAAGCACAGATGCTTTCCCAGCAGTGTGTTGTTCTGCTGCCAGTTCCTTTGTCTTTCTTGCACTGCCACCAACTGTACTCTTCTGGGGGTAGCTTTTCCTGCTTCTAACAAGACGTATTTCACAAGCCACGAATTAAAGCGCCGCAACAGGTCTACTGACACGTACAGAAAAATTGTGTTTGCTACAGCATGAGAGAAAGAAGAGAGATACTCATGGCCACCAGACGTACAGAGCTAGAAACAAGACAACTGCTAAAAATTAATTTTAAAAACCAGTTATTTGGGAGTTCTAGAAGCAATTTAATATAGATTGCCTTAACGTAGGAGTGAAGACACTAATGTGGTCAGGGCATAAATGCTACCTCATATCTGTGTGCAAACCAGGTGAATCTCTACACTGGGTACGACAGGCCTTATTATAACAATTTGGAACATGCAAAGGTTACATACAAAACCCCTATTCAGTGTATGGAACAGATGAAGTTCTTCATAGTTTATATTTTCAGATTATAAAATTATCTTTTAGAAAATTTAATGTCTGCTCTTACTAGGAGAGATGGTCACATTTCACTCAGAGCATTTTGCCGTCTTCCAGAAATACATGGTAAAACATTTAAAACACCCTAGATTCCTGTTAAATGGGAAATACTCTTCCAAGTTTTCAAGTTACTCCTAAGAACGGGAAGTTTGACGTATTCCCACCTGAAATGTTAACAGTAAATTAATCTCTAGCTAGACTATTTTAAAACTACTCAGTTTACTGAATGTAAATCTAAATGAGACACTGCATTCACATTGATTCAAGGAAAAGAGTAATTTGGCACATATGTTTTGGGATTTACGTTAACTCTCCAAAGCATACTGTAAAAGTTATCCCAGATTCCTTATTAGCAAATTTAAACAAAGCAGCATTACTTTTCCTGTGAAGATCCTTTTCTATCTGCATGTTCTATAATGCTGTTTTCCATATGAGGTAATACATTTGCCATTCATAAATATTCAAACATCTAGAATAACATTCCAAGGCCAAAGCCAAAAGAAAACAAAACATAAAACATTCCAATTCATTAAAATTCCTAATACAACTCAAAATAAGAGAACAAGAGAAAGGATAAACACAGCTAGTTATACAATAATGTTATTAGGTTAAGCACATTAGATAATTAACAATACATCGTGATTTTATGTTCTATGGTTGTTTACTGTTGTTAGAGAAGTAATTGCTGGAGCTTTGTTAATATAATTGCACACAGATATGCAATGCTATAGATGAGCATTTGTTTACTGCCCGGGATAAGTCACCCTAAGTGAGTACACTCAGGGTTGCTGAGAGCTGTTCGGGGCCCAGCCACGAACCAGAAACAAGTGCATTTGTACGCACTGATGTCTTTAGGCTCCCTACTATTACCAGATTCAATAATTGGCTCCGTTACTCTTTATGGCACTGAGAGAATCTTCTTGAATATAATTTTGTGCAGATTATAGCCGTTCTTTCTAGATTCAATAATACTTTTTTTTTCTCTCAATACTAAGAACTTGAGGATATAGACACATTCCATGCACTTCCATGCTCTGTCCTGAATATCTTCAGTAACGCTAAAGCATGCAGAAATATGTGTAGAGCTGTTACTTGATCTAAATCCTGAGATGCAGCCATTCTTAAAGCTGGAATTCTTAAACCTCTCACATATCTCCCTAATTTTGGAAGCACCATTTTCCTGAGCAAATTCTGGCAGCCCCCGATACTGACAGTCCCCGTTTCAGTTTTGGCAGAAGCAGAAATCTTACTCCTGGTTTTGACTATGGATTATATGGTTTTCCTCCACTGCTGATACCCCCTTGACAGCTGAGGCAAGATACGACGTTTCACGTCACTTTTGATCCTCAGCATGTTGTATGCAACACACTAGCACTACTGTTTTAGTACAGGCAGCACGCATGGCCTTTATACGTGAGGTTTCATCAATTACGTTATTCAAGTAACTTCATTTTTATAATAAGCACTGATGAAGTTATCTAGTCTTTGGAGACTGAATGGCACTGTCTCTCTCTCTGTCTTCCAATTTTTTCTCTATTTCTATATGTGCCTGTGACACTGTATATTTTAGTTATTTTACAATTTAAATATCCAGAAGGAAGAGGTCTGCTACGTATCCGAGTTAAATGAGATCCACTTCTTGCCAGACTCTTTCTTCCTTTAATACTATTTCAGACAAATCCAGTGACAGCACATTTAATCAAACACATAGCTCCCTCATTTAGCTTGAATTTCTGGGTGGGGGTGTTTTTTTCTGTTTTGGAATATTTCACTTGCATTCTCCATATCAGATGTGTACATTTTCTCCAACCGCATTTTGGGTTTCCCTGATGACAGTGCTACAGGCACCAGTGGTACTACACAGATTTATGTAAAGCTTAACCAAATGATAGGAGTGAAGAGTATTCCCAAAAATTAGACTGACTGTTTCCATAGAAACAAGAGAGCACGAACAGAATTGTAATAACTTGACTTTATATATAAAGTCAAAAGAAAGGGCATTTTTATGTTTTTTTGACAAATGGACAGAAGCTAGCAGTTTACTATTTATGGGATTTCACTTTTAGGCATAATTCTGAACCTTATTTTGTCCAGATGAAATGAGTTGGTGGTTTTGGGGTTGGGGAGGCTCACACTGACATCAAACATAGAAGGTACCACTGTTAGTGCATAGTTGGCCTATTTGGCTCTCCCAAATAACACATATGAGAGTTTGAATATAGCAACATGGTTTGAAGACAGTTAGGCTAACATTCAACCAGGATTTAATGTTCATCTTCAGAAGAAAAAAAAAAAGAAAAGAAAAAAAGAATAGAGTTCCTGATTTCAAAATTGCCAGCAGTGGAAGATCAACCTAAGCCCACACATTGTTACAGTGATACGTTTTCTTCTTTATTAAAGAACACACAAAAAAATAAAAGATAAAAGAGAGTGTTAGGAGAAGGCTTAGGAGTAATTTGCTAAACTAAACCACTGGTTTTTGTGAAACGACTCTAGTCCTCTGCCCCCATTAGACGAACATTTCCTATCGAGATTCTCCTGGAATTACCACCCCGGGAATTGACGTGATGCTCCAGGAACAAGGAGACTACTGCTAATCATGAAGGATAACCTCTACTCTAAGGGAAAGGCCCTCTGTTGCTACAGCTAATTATCATATTAGTCCTTCTTGTCACTGCAGCCCACTAATGGCTTCATACCTGGACACAAGACTTCACATTATCTTGTGACATCATCCAATCCCTCACTTTTGTGTCACATGCAAGCTTTAACAGTTATTTTCTGTCAACTACTTTGAAAATAACAACAATGCCAAATGTCACAGCCTGCAAGAATCAACAAGGCAGCTCTCTGACAGCGATTGCTACTTGACAGTTATCCAGGTTTTAATCCCTTGTCTATGTACCAGGTGAATTTTATATTATTCTAATTTCATAGTCAAAATACTGACTCTTATCAGGTTGTATTTTCTATAAAAAATAATTATATCAACAGTATTGCCTGCATCAGCTAATCTTGTAACCCAGCCAGAAGAGACACATGCTTTCGAACTAACTCTATTTTCTGGTTGTTTAGCAATAAAATTATTTCTTCTTTTACTATACCTGCTTTTAATACTTAATTATTGAATTCTATATCAACTATTCAAAAATTATACAAGGGATCAATGACTGATTGTTCCTCTCTGCTTTGAGCCACCACACAAACACACAGCTTTAGCTTTCCTCACTTTTAGGCAATTCTTCCAGTGTTCTGAAACGAGCTAAACAGATCAGTAGACAGTAGGCTGCACAGCTCCTCAAGCAGCCCTCTTAAAAAGCTTTGATGCAAGTTTGTTAGTGAATTCTAGCTTATTGTGTGATGCTAATTCTGAAACTTTTAGTAGCTATATCGATGAAATATTATCCTTTTTTTAGCCTCAGATAAGGAAAAAAGCAATCAACACACTTTCATTTAGAACAGGCTGAAAGCATAGCTACAATTCTTTTTGTTCCCGATATACTTAGATTCCATATCATCCTTTGCTCTTTGGCTATGTATGTCTTCTCATGACTTTTGGAATATCTAATCAATTGTGCACACTTTTGCACGCATAGAACTGAGTTAATATTCAGGTCTTGGAAGAACAAAAAATTTGAACTATTGACAGAATGCAGTCTGGAACTTGTGCCCCAGAAAAAATAACCACTATTACCTTGACTTGTTAAAGAAAGGAGATGTGCTCTGGGACAACAGGAATTTTCTTACTTCAAGTAATGGGCTGTACGTAGTCAAAAAGGCTGTGAATAATGCCTGTTAGGGTACATGTCCTTTGTCTCTAGGACCCGACACCAACACGGAAACAGAAGTGAAAAACATTCCTGATTGGGCAGCTATTAACTATTTTACTTTAAAATTCTAGAGGAGCCTGAAATGAAAGACACTAGCTTTATTCTAGCAAAGCAAAGTGGCATGAACTTGATTATAGTATTGGAAGGATACTAACAAAAGACAAACTATAAAAAGAATAAAGCATAATCCCCAAAAATTCCCTTTGTTCCTCCTTTCCCAGACAGCATGACTGTAAAACTTATTCATGATTTCTTAACAACTTAGGAACTACATAATGGAAAAGTATTCTCTGCACAACATTTTTATTTTATCACAATTCACATTACATAGTCAGTTCTCCATAGCAGATGCACGTAACAACACCACAGAAGACCGTCTGGCCTTTGGGGAGTCCATCCAGCTGTTGTTAATTGTGTAAGTCTAACATGTTACCCCAGAGTATAGCTGTTGAAGAAGTATAGGAAGTTGAGAAACAAATTGATTCTTATTGAATCTCACAAGTACTTCAGCTCAAATTACTTACGAATACTCTTAATTGTGCTTTGAAAATTGTCTACAATGACACAGTACTTAACTAACAAAGAACAAGGATTTAGGTTAAAAAAAGCAAAGAGAGACAAAGAGGGAGACCAACTAAATAACCAGGGTGACATATCATGTAGTCATAACACTCAGTTTATTACACTTCAGATCTTCAGAGTACTTTAGCCACACAAATTTTCACAGTACTCCTGCCTGATACTAATGCATTCATCAAGGTCATTTGTAGAATTAGGAAGAAGAGGAATCAAGGGATTTTTGAAGATCATACAAAAAACCAGAGCAGCAGAGCCAGTATTAGGACAAACACATTCTTGCAGACTTGCCAAATCAATTTAATAGCAGGGGCTTTCAGTTCTCATACTTGGAAGGGGATGGGTCAAAGCCAGCTGTTAGCTAGTATTTGCTAGCTAACTACAGGGCACAGCGAGGGTGCTGGAAACCAGCATGGTGAAAACTTCAGTAGATAGGATCATTAGAAATAATTTACTCTAAAATGCCTTTGTGTCTTCTTTCTTTTATCAGGATCTATTCTTTGTCATTCAGCAAAGTGCAACTGCCCCATGGCCCACATCTTTATCTCTGTTTTCAGCAGCTTCGATATTGCTGATTATGCAAACCCTAGCCTGTCACTGTTATGTCTGCTTCTGTGCTGGACCATGCGTTGAATCTGGGCTCTTCTCCCTTTCACGTCAAAGAAGTTTTGGTATCATCTAGTGCTCTGCTATGCAGATATAGTTTAGAGCTAGTGATACAAAAAATAGATCCTATGCATAAGGGACAATATATATGGAAGAATACATGAAGTAGTCGTAGGTCACATGCACATAGTGATAACCTAGAGTGGAGCAACAAACACAAGACAAGTGGACAAGAACACTTCAGGGAAGTCTGGCTAAATCCAGCCTTCCTTTTTCAGAACAGCTCTGAAAACTACTATATTAATTTTGAGGGAGGATACCTGAATACAGACAGAGAGACATATTCAGGAACAGAATGCATTATTGCAAAAAAAAAAAAAATTCTGGATTTCTTACTAACAAGACATGAAATATTTCCTTTTTGAATGTACACGCATGCATGCATACAGACAGACAGACACACACACACAAGTGCTACTTCCACCATCTTCTCTCTCTCGTGCAACACACAGAGTCTTCCTCTGACCTAAGAGGGAAGCACAAGCTTTGTCTTTTCCCTGTCTTCCCAGTGCATTTCAACATTCTTCCAACAATGCATTTCCATGTTACATGCAACATGTTTCCCTGATTATATTTGGAACAAAGATGGTTTTGTAACAACCAGCACATATTGTAAGATGAAAAGGAGCAAGTTTTGTAAGAGCCACCATGTTACGTTAACTAGGTTTTGTAGTTTTCAAGGCATAAACATCACACTAAAAATGGCCTGATTGATCCAATGGACTTTCTCACAGAAGAATTCTTCAAATATATAATGCCTTAATACCGAGTGCTGACAGTAAGCACAGCATGGGCAAAAACAATGGTAGAGAGACCATCTGAATCAGGGGAGCTGTACTGGTGAATACATGTAACAATTCAAAATGAAATATTTTTAGTTATACAAAAGCAATCTTAGGGATGCAAGAAGACTACTGGGATTTCTATATATACAGGCCTACGGTGCTTTATATGCCTTCCATATTAATCAGATGGTTCCCACAGAAGCCAGTATACTTCATGTAGAAAGGTCAATTGTATTGAATCCTAGGCAGTTAGACTGGCATGAATCTGTTGATGGAATCTGAAATATTGCAGCTATTTAAGATTGCTATAGAAGTTGTTTCAACTTCATCAAGTTAAATTTTGTTAGGTTTGGGGCAGGGGGCGTTAAAGCAAAATTCTTAGTCTGCTTCATGATTTGTTTATTCTTAACTGGGGAGATAAGTTACTCTGTAAATTGATCCAAAAACATATTGACAGCTGGTTGTACTGATACAAGTATTTGTACAGTAGCTTCTCCCTGTAAAGTTCCATCTGCTGTGACATCTCCACTTTAAGTTTGTGTCATTAAACTTCACAGCTTTATAAACACAATCTGTACATTTAATTCCTTTATGTACTTCCCTGCAGAATATCCAAACTTAAATACCAAACTTACCAAACTAACATCTTCTGAATGAGCACTTCTAAGGCATACTTTCTGTTAGGATTGGTTTTTCACTTTCCCACTGTAACTGGCTTAGTATTTTACTGTTTTTCAATGCTATTTTCATTGGCAAGGATTATACTCTGCGACATGGATCAGGAAAAGAACCAAAAAGAAAAAAAACTTGTGAAACTGAACCTGTGAAAAGGGAGAATTTAGCACAGATTTACTAATATAAGAGTGAGAATACAGAAATGCAAAGCAGACGCCCATTCTTCTTCCACTGCAACCTGTAACAGCAAGGAACACAGCTTTAGAGATGGTTAAGTGAGGCGGTCTTCAGAAAAAGCTGTGGTTCAAGATGCAAGATTAGAGTACATTTTCCAGACCTTTCACAAGACATGGTAAGTGCCCTTGGACATAGTATACTTGTGTGTACGTTAAGAAAGAATCTAACATCATAGCAAAATTGCAATATGCTTGCCTCTCAATATCTGGTATTTCTAACTTTTCTAAGCAACACACAGCATTGCTATGAGAGGTCAAACACACTTCCATGACCATCCTGCATGCTCCTACAAGACTAATAATATGACAAAACATTTTTTAAGCTCACACAATCCAAACAGTATAAGAAATATGTCCTAAGCAAACATACATATCTGTGAACATCATATTAAAAAAAAAAAACCTGTTTCTAATGAACCCATAGCGTTTTCACTCTTGTTAGTACGCATATTTTTTCATAGGTAAAAGTACATTTCAAGGGAAAAATAAGAGGAAGATGTGAAGCTACATAAATACAACTAAAAGATGGGGATCACCATTATATGTAACAAGTGATTAATAGATTTTGAATTCAGGATTTAGGCCGTGAAATCTCAGATTCCCTTCGTTTTTTCACTGTGTCCTTGTAAGCCTGCTAGCACAATCTATTAAGTCAAGAGCTGTACAGCACAGATCCCTCCCACTTCAGGGCACCAGGAGAGTGGGATCAGTGAGCACTGGAATTAGAAATGACGCAAGGCTGCTCTTTCACAAACGTAGATGTGAATTTGCCATTCCATTTTGTGGTCTGCAGGGAACCAAATGTGACAGAACATTGCAGAAGGATAGTTCTGCTTCACAGTATTTTAAAGGAAGAGAAGCGGATAATGCTGATGCTTTACAACCGTAGGCATGTTTTTCCACAAATAAGCTGTATACAGCAAGTAGTCAAATGTACTGAGACTTAATTTCAGGATGAGAGAAAAGCAGAAAGAAACACATGGTTACAAAAATATACTCTTAGGTCCAATATTGACCTTGCCATTAATATACCTAATTACAGCAGATTTCTCCTAACACTTCAAGTTTGCCATGTCTTGCAGAACATTAGCCCTTATTCTGACAGCGTAATAAAGTGAAAGGATGGGCAAGAGTCTCAAATGAGTAGGAAGGTTTCTCCTGCAGTTGTTCTTATTAAAATTTCCTGCAAAACTAGACTTCTGCTTAGCAAAGTTTTGATATTTGTTCAAAACAAAAGGCTCCTCTACAGCACTCAGACTTCAGCACTCATTTACGATACAGAAAGTGCTCTTGAGTTCCAAGTACCAAATGAAAATTGCAAATATTAATGCAATATGGGGACTATTCAGGGACAGGAAAGAGAGAAACGGGTAGGAATTCCACACTGGAATTTGAAATAGCCTTTTGATAAAAGATTTACCAAAACAGACTTAGTGCCACAGAAAGATTCGTTTCTACGAACTTGTATTTACTTGGGGGGGAAAACATGCTGAAAATTTCACGAAGCCATTGCTTGCCTTATGGCAGTAACCCGGAAAGTCCGGGGCTTCTGCATTCTCTTCAACTAGGACTGTATGCTACGGGAAAATAGAGTTAAAAGTCAAAGCGGAAACTAGGATGCCAGTGTTTTGTGTTTATTAGAATGTAGCTATTAAATGCAAGCACTTCTGCCTCCTTTTGCAGGAACAGTTCTGTTACAGGGCTAGGCCACCTCAAAAAGAAAAGCACATTTTATGTTCTCCACGTGGGAGCTTTCTTGCTTTTGGGGTTTGTCACTTTTCGTTCAGTTTTATTTTTTAGAGGTGGGAGGTACCTCTGGCTGGGGTTTTTTAATGTAGAATTCCAACTGGGAACCTAATCATCCTTGTGTACTAAACCCAGAAATTGCAAAAGACAGGCTGGTCATATCATCAGTCTAACCTGAAAAAAAAAAGTTACCGTGATAAGGGTGAATACAATAGAAAACAAAAAACTTTCTTCTCTGGATTTTATGCAGGCATAAGCAGCTGCCACCTATATTGCTTTCAGAGGCAAATTTAGTATAGTCTTATTAGAAATAAGATTTAAGTTTGCAGTCTTATGTCTGTGGTTTACAGGAGGCAAATTAAGGAGTTAAACTAATTTCAGGAAGGTGGAAAGTAGGAACTGCTATATTCCATAATGTAAGCACTCACAAATAGCAAGGAATGTGCCACCCAGCGTTAGAATAGTTATGCTTCAATATTCCAGACCTGCAGAAACCCTTTAACAACACCTAAGAATAGTGAAGAAGCAACAACTAAGCCAAGCCAGGAAAAATTTACTATCTCCACCTTCCTTACGTGCAAGAGAAACTGAATAAATTACCACGTGGTTGTGCTGCTCTTTACAATTCAGGCAATGCAACATGACCGGAAAATTAATTATGCTAGCACCACAGGCTCATTCTCAGTGTTCGTTTGCTGTGCACATTTCCCTTTACACATCGTGAGATGCATGTCAGCCTTGCCTAGACAAAATGAAAAATGGATTGGCAAGAAAAAAAAACATCCTACAGTCTTGCTGCAGGTAAGAATGCAGAGCAATCAGCCAGTACCAATTTTCTTCCCTCCACTTCTTATGTCCTTTTGTCTTCCCTGTAACTCACAGCCACCATTCCCTGGAAGTGCTCAAGCACTCTCAGATCTAACTAAACTCAGTCAGAGTAACGCAGTCATGACGTCACACCCAGGAGCCTTTACAGTGCTCATTCCTCTATACTTTCACCCCAAAACACTTACACTTCCTGGGCCTGCTTGCAGCACTGCTGTCACTTGCTAAGCATCTTGCAGAAAAGCCACTAGCTCTCTAGCATGGCTTGTGACAAAAAGGGCTTGCTTGGAGTCTCCGCAATTTAATTAATCCCATTCCCTGTGGTAAACCCCAATGACCTTGGAAGGAACACAGGAAGAGTAAAGATGTTAGCATAGTATTTCTGCATGTTTNCTCTCTAGCACGGCTTGTGACAAAAAGGGCTTGCTTGGAGTCTCCGCAATTTAATTAATCCCATTCCCTGTGGTAAACCCCAATGACCTTGGAAGGAACACAGGAAGAGTAAAGATGTTAGCATAGTATTTCTGCATGTTTAGGTTTAAGGCCACCCTATGGACCCCAGCAAAACTATTCACCTGTTGGAAGTGAAAAGGAGATATAAATGTTTTCTTCAGCTAATACACTGGTCCCCAGTACTTCACAACTACTATTAAGAAACAGACAGATTAGAATAGTCCAAATCCTCTACAGCTCCAAGCTACTGAAAATGTGCATTTTGTTGTTCTATCATTTTTAATGCAAAGACAGAAGCTCTTAAGTGCCATTTTACTCATCTCAGAGCTGGAATTGCTTCATTTCCTCTTTGACAAATTATTTTGGAGCAGTTTGTGATGCTGACATTTTTTTACCTCAGTCACATCACAGAGCCTTTGTATCACTGTTAAACAACAGGCCTCAAATATTTTAAAGCAATTAAAAGAATGTCAACAGAGGACAAAGCCAGAATTTCTTCACTGGCCTACTTGAGTTCGGTGGGCACCTGGCCCAGAAGGAGCTGGGGCGGTACATGCAGATGGGGCGGCGTTCTCTAAGTTTCAAGGATTTGTTTATATGCTCTATAAAACTGAGAAGAGTTTAGTCATATCTCTTAATACATGCATTTAGAAATACGTTCTAGTGTTATCTAGCTCCTATTGTATAAGCCTGAAGTTTGCACTGTTGTGAGAAATATTTTGTTTTGCTGACCCTTTATTTCATTACAATTATTTTATGAAAATTTGGCAAGTCACTTATCAATATTTATTCATAAACCAATGCTTAAACTGTTAATTATCACCAACACTTTTAACGACATAATCCACAGACTAACAATTTCACAACTTCAGGAAGAAAAGAGTTAAAATTTTCCAAACGGAAAACTATAAAAATCACCAGAGTGCCAAAAAGTTATAATTTTAAGCTTCTGAAAGGATACAACAGAAAAGTAATTTTCTAGAATTCTCAGCTTGCAAAAGCTTCCATTACTTGTCGAGTCAGTGGCATTTGGTTTAATTTTCCCCCCTTGAGGACTTGTTGCTAGTCCTATCGCAGTTACTAACAGCACCGCTAATGACCTCAGTGAGTAAGGGTTCAGAGCTGAACTGCACTTATAGTCAGAAAATAATGTCTAACGCAGAAAGACATTAAATTATCTTATCAAGTTTATGTTTATTGCCTCTTGATGAATTTCATATTACAGTTGCTCTGTTTACAACTCAAGCAGTCTTCTCACAGCTAGCTACAGGAGAAATAAAAGCTAAGGCTTCAAGACTGATGCCAGTCTTGAAAATATAATCATCCAGATTTAATAAAAAAAGATTGCAATCAGCCCTTGCAGACAGTCATGTGTATCAAAGCAACACATAGGCACACCTGCCCTACCAAGACACGTGCTGCACGAGCAGCGTGCGCCTCAGTAGGATTCCCAACCAAGAAAGCAGCGTTGTCTGGATGGCAAATAAACTTTGCCCACAGAGACTCGACCTACAGGACCAAGAGTAGTAGAGGGTCCAACTGCAGACAGGGCACAAAAGGAGGTCACTTCACATAGTTCCTTTTTTGGTATAATTAAACTTCTAATGACATTTCAGTTAGATTCACATTCAAAGCATGGTTTCCCCACCACCACATGTGATTTTTTAAAAGCTGGCCTATCTGTGAATAGTGCACTGTGCTGCACAGAGGCAGCTCTTCACCAGAATGAACTCTCAGCAATAACACATAGCTCATTCCAGTCCAGTTCGTGAGCAAAATATGTTCTGTGGAAGTAGGTTGCTAGAAAAATAAGTAAATATTAAGTACATTCCATTCATACAAATACTAGTATTTACATAAATCAATAATTAAGTTGATTATATAAATTCTTTCCTCCTTCACTTGCAATGTGACTGCATATATAAGAACTCTGAAAAACTCCGATGCTTTAAGCCAATATAGGAAGTCTCTCTGTCATATCTTCCTTTATTTAAGGAGTGGATACCAGTAAACTGCATCCATTCATCCATTAAAAGTCAATATAAAGCTTTTCTGCTCCATTCTATGTTATCTACATGGATAAGCACTCAAGTCTGTGGGAAGCAAAGTGCCTACCCAGAAAGCCACAGGCAAGATGTGACTTCTGACATTTTTAGTAAGAAAAGTTTAACGGGAGCATTCAATTCTCAGATCACAAAATCCATTTAGAAATGTTCCATCTGGCTTATTGCTAAATAATTCAAAATATGCCAATATTGTATGACCAACATGCTCTGTTGTCTCAGCTTTTGCCACTAGTCTTCAGCCCAAATTCTCCAGAATTTGGTTGTATTTGGCAACAAAGTCGTTTCAGTGAACGCTTGAGTCTGTGTGTTTGGACTATGTATTTTCACCATGTTATTCACATCACACAGTTACTTCTTTAAAAGACTTTGTTTCCCCTTGGCCAAAAAAAAAAAAAATTTCTACAGAGTATTGTTATACTATATTATATTTTACATATTATATAATACAGAAAAGCTATACCATAACTTCATTTTGATGGGCATTGTAGCAAAGTTTTTAAAATTTTTCTAAGGGATGTAAGGTAACTGGCACTACAAAATATGGACAACGAGAGATATCCAAGTAGCTGGGGAATATTGGCTACAAACCTATGAGGTGACGAGCACGTTCAAATCCTTCTGAGAGCACTGAATGACTTAAGTGTTCAGATTTACACAGATTACTTTTTTTTAACTCCTTTCCAGCCTTAAATTAACACAAACATACAGTATAGTCAAAAGTATCATCCTTGAGCAGGTACTAGAATACTATCTCAGAGTCCAAGTAATGAAGTTAGGCAAGCAGAAAGTCACAACTCTTAATTCTATTATGATGGAAGAGGAGAAACAACTTTGCTTAGTATAAAAACACACAATATTTTCCCACATTTAAGAAAGGCAAAGTTGCCAGAAAAATATGCTAGTTATTCCTTATTGCAAAGCCACAAACCCAAAATAAAATAATCCCATTACTGAAAAAAAGAGGGGAAAAAAATAAAGGAAACTTCATAGAGAGACTTCAGAGACTTTAATATAAATACTTCTGGGCTATTCGTGTTCTTCAGCACTTCATTTCCTAATATTTTAGGCTGTAATGAGAGTGTTTCTAATGTTTCACCTCTTTTTTCATTTTGTAGCGAAACAATTCCGAGTTTAATGTTTGTATGATACCCATAAGCCTAGTCAATTATCCTTTTTCACTCATAAAGAAAGCTTACACCATTTCTGTGCTGGCCTTCATCTTAGGATAGGTGTTCTGGAAAGCTGAACAGTAAACCTTTCTCTAACATTTTGAAGTAATTGAGAGGAAGATCCCGGTAGTCACTCACAAACATAAGGTCAGTCCTTCTGCCCGCCTCCTCCATACAGGTGTCCCCAGGCACGCCGTGTGAGGAAGCGAGCCCCGAGGCAGCCCATGTGCTGACCCTGCCCCAGCCCTGGACATGAATGTGGGACTCGGACCCCAGGAGAGAGGTGATAAAGGCGGCTGCAGAACAGAAACTCCATAAACATGAGTCAAGTTAGGACACAAACACAGGCTCAGTACGTTGGTGTTCCTTGAACAGCTTCTGTTTAACTTTCTGAGTCCTCTGACAGACCTGGGGCTAAAAGTATGTCTCCTTGCACTGGGTTCCTGCCTATTCCAGATGGGCTGTGGAGCTCTGACGGGGAGATGGAAGGAATAAAATACTAACAGTCACAGCTATTCTGGTACGACACGGGCAGCCAAACTGCAGACAAACTTTAATGGGAAAATGGTAAATTATTTTCCTCTCCCCATACTGGGGAAATCCAAACTGTTCCTTTGAAGTCTGTACTAAAACCAAACCAACGAAAGCAAAAAGTTCTGCTTTTTTAGAACTGTCTAAAACTAACTTGGGCTGATCAGCTCCACTTTTGCCACAGTGGCTCTCCCGCCCCTTGGGCAGGAGAGGGCACGGAAGCTCTGCCTTGCAGGACACGCTTCCCAATTCTCTCTTGCCCACCTCTAACCGTGTGCAGGAGCACCAGCATCTGGCTGCTCCCTCTTGAAGCCATGCTTGGCAAGCAAAGTCCATCTGCAGACTCACTGAAGTTACAACTAAATGTGTATGAACCGTATGTAAATGAAGTCAAAATCTGCATATGCCAGATATAATTGTTATAAGGAATTCTGCCTTTTTCTTTTAGGGCACAAACTGCACAGATACATTTTTAACATCATGGTTGGGACAATTTTGCAGAAGACTGTTCTCTCTTTCCCCCCAGACTTCTGACGTGGGTTAACTTGTCTCATAAACTCCTCTTCAGTAGCACAACTAGTAACAACAGAAAATCTTAACAAAACATGAGAAATTGAAAAAAGAAAGGATTTTTTAAAAAATGTTGATAAACAGAAATGAGTTTGCTGTGATTTCAGACACTTTATGTCTGGCCCCTGTGACAAAACAAGAAAAAGTAACAAAGTGTATGTTCTGGTTTCACCAGGGAGACCCTACAACGGACTTTGACTGCAAAAGTTGTTTGCACAAGTGCCCACAAATGCTTCATCCAATTAGGAGCAAAACCCAAACAACCCAACGTGACTTGTCTGGCAGTCAGGTATTTGCAGTCAGTCTCTAGATTGTGCACACGCACACACAGAGGCACGTCACAAGTAATCTGTGAGGTAATCAAATACTGTCGTTACACAATAAATTTGACTAATGGGCACAAGGGACTTAATTGTTTCATTGCTGCTGCTGCTGCTACTACTAGCCAAATCTTATTAGCAAAGAAACGCTAAGGTTGCTTTTCTTCCATTTCAGTAACTTCTAATAATGGTGGCATTACGATCCCTGTTCTGAGCATATTATTTTTAAGCTGTGTGTGCATACACTTTTATGAGCACCATCGGGCTTGTCAAATCTACTATTCTAAGCATCTTCGTCTCCTTTCTCAGCTGAATTATTTATGCAGCCAATATTAAGTAAAGTACGCTTTACATATAAGTTTCATATCAACTTAATAAAAAGTTCCCAGTTCTCAGTCACTCAGTACTGGCCTAGGTAACTTGCCTAATTTCTGCCTTCAGAGGTTCCTTTTATGAGTAATCTAACCACACTGAACCTGTTATAAATGAAGAGTTTATTGAAGTGATATGCGACTTTATTTTCCCCCCCAATTGCATTTCAGTGACTGAATTGTGAATCTTCATCGTAGGCTGGATGAAACGAGCCTCTTGTTGCAAGAGACAAACAGTATTTCTTCCCTGAAAGGTAAGTTAATGAAGCGTGGAAATAAAAGACCTGTGCCAAAGCCTCCCCTTCAAATGGGACTTCTTCCAGGCTATTACCTGATGTAAACTCTCAGCCCACACTGAGCAGCAGGATATGTTGTCAAGGGAAGTATTTTGATTAGTTAAGGTTTGCGAATAAAGTGTGGGTGGGTAGATGATTTCTTTTTAATACATTCCAAAACCTGGAAAGATGGCTATGGGGCTGGTTTGTTTTTTTTTTTTTTCAGTGAAGAAACTGAAACTGGCATGTGGAACACACATTTCATTTACCAGTTTAAGACAGCATTTTAGATAAATTTGGCAGCATTATGCTGTTCAGTAGATAAACCATCTGGGTACTAGTGTTAATTCTTTTTTTAAGATAATGATTCAAGGGTACAATATAGCAGCATCCTAAATTTCTATTTCGAACAATGAAATGTCAATGGAATTGATTGTCACATGCTTATTTTTATAAATAAAGGGGATTCCAATTTTGTGACGGTACCCATGTCAGGTGTTTGGTACTGAGCAAAGTCAGCGTTGAACCAAGAAAGAGTCACTTATTCGTATATGCAATATTCTACTACTAACTTTGAAAGTTTCATTAACATAGAGTAGACCTGTGTTCCACCTCTTCTCCATTTTTTCCCAGTAAATTCAGTCTGAAATCCATACTGCTAATTTTAAGTCAAGAAACTATGTACTAATAAAGTAATATCTAAACCACTATTTTGCTTTTTCCAGAGACTTGTTAATTGTGCCCCTAAAACTGTTTAACTTATTTATGCATTTCTTTGAGCCAAGAGCCATTGCATATTTCTTTTCAGACTTTACTGCTGGCCTCATTAAGTATTCTGCCTGACATTTATAAGCAAAATCTGTGCTTCATCTTGAAGTTACTATCTGACTTCTTTCGGGGAATATTAATGCATACCTTACTTTAAGCATAGATTGTAGAGGGACTATTCTAGTGTTTTAAGAACTTTTAGAGTAGCTTTCTCCCATTTATATTGTCTATATGGCCAAAGCTTTAAGATCCATTATTTACCTCATACTGTGGATTGGACTGTACCTTGCTTATTACTATATATATGAATATGTACTCCGTGGATTTAATCCTGCCTTGTGTATCTCCAGTAGTACTCTGCCTTCACATTACTTCTATGGCAGCTTGTCAACTAGCTATAGCTAAGTATATCCTGTATTGCACTGCAAAGGGAGAGAAAAATGAAAAAGGGAACTCACCTGCACGGTTTTGCCTATATTGGTTTTTTTTTTTAAAAAAATAAAAGTATTAATTATAGCCAAGGAAGCAATCCATAAATGTATCTAATTTTAGTTCCCCTTTCTTTGTCCTCTCAAATATTTGAAAGTAGGTTGCATATTTCATAAATACACATTTCATCTAAATGTCACCAATGAAGGCAAGATTTCTAAAGACAGAAAAGAGGAAAAGAGCCAACAAATACATATTTAGTGAAAAGCACCGTTTGCTACTAAAGCTAGCCCATGGGACACAGAAGGAAGAAATCCAGTTCCTTCTAAAATGCACTCCTTGAGCTCTCCACAGTGAAGTTCGCCTTGAGAAAGGAAGTGAAGCAAAAGCAACAGAGAGCTGGAAGGAAGGAGCAGTAAGTCTCCGTGCAGCCAGAGGATACAAAAAAATCAATGGCGTTCACTCATGCAGATGCTTCTTGCCTTGATCTGAGCATCACCCTGATACTTACCTGTAACTGATCAGCTGAAAGACAATTTACAGGAAGAGATATGAAACTAATAGATATTGGAAGTGATGCCAACTTTAATGAGGAAAAAGTAACCAGGGGTACAGGAAACAGTGGGCTGGGAGAAGGAGGAAACGTACAAGTACTAACTTCAGGTACAAAACAGCATGAGAATCATCATGCAAATAAAACATTTGCTGGCACACCTCTGCAAGAACGGCATGTGTTAACTTTCCTGTTGAAAGAACTTCTCTTTTCCTCTCAAGTTACTTCGAAAATAGTACCTTTACAATCTCAAATTCTAACTGGAAGTTTAAAAACATTCCAATATTAGAGTGAAATTTGCTTTGAAATTTCTAACTACAATAACTTTAAAATTACCAGAGGAAAATCTTTGGCGGTTATGAGAAATAAGAGGCCATTTCTTACCATATACTACTACTTCAAAATTTGTATTTCCTCTCTACGCAATACAACCAGAAGGCTCAATTTCTAAAAAAAAACAAAAAACCCCACCAAAACCCCATCAAAAAAAACCCCAAAAAACTGCCAACCACAAAAAACACACAGAAAAAAAACCCCAAACATACACCAAACAAATAAGACAAAAAAGCCACCAAAACCAAAACTCATCCTACTCACTAGAAGTAATTTCAATTATTACATAATACATTCAGAACAGACAAGTTCTGAATGAAGGATAAGAACGAAATTCTGTCAGTTCAACGGGTATATCCAAGGAAGAAATATGTACAATATACTCACTAGAAGTGTTTTCTTAAACATTGCACGAGGTATTTTTTTAATGGGACTTAAACTGAAAACACTGAAGAAAAATGGATAACACCTGACTTTCCACAAGAAAGTAGGGTACATCAAACAAGTTAGTAGTAACAAGCTAGCATGAACCAGCTTCAGAACAAACAAAAGCAGTGGTTCTTCACTGAGTGGATAGTTGATATCCTTAAGAAAATAGAAAACATGACAAATTGAAGAAAAGTTTTAAAAAGCAAAATCTCTGAAAGTGGGGTGTGAAGCTACCAAGGCCAGCCAGAGATTTTAAAGAAACAACTTTGTAAAGGCACAAAAATCAGGATTCATGCTAGATACTGCTTGAAGTTCAGGAAAAATATTCAATGAAGTTAAGTACATAGCATTAAAGCTCCATGATATCTGTGTTGATGTTCACAATGCAGAAAGAGCTGAGGGGACCTTCTCACACCAGAGCATTTCTTCTCAAGGACACCTCTAAGGATCTATTAAAATCTGCAGTGCCTATAGAAAGCTTATACTTCTTGAAATCAAATTAATATGAGCCAAATCATCACATGAACAACATACCACATAGTATTCAGCCAAGAGTTTAGAAGAATTTGTTCACGAAATTGCCTGTTTACTAGCTATACTGTAAGGACCTATTGCTTAAATTGGCTTCCATATCAGACGAATGAATGGTGGCAAGGTTGATCCAAACAACTGCAAACTCAGAAAAGGGCTTTTAACTTGGGTAAACAGGTTACAAGTAAAATAAAAAAAATACATTTACTAGGCACTTTGACAAATACAACAGAATGGAAAGTGAGTCAACTTGTCTCCTTTTTCAATAAAAGTCAAATCTGAAGTTTATTGGGTTTTTGAAGCTGCAAATAAGCTGGAGTACTCCAGCCATGGAGGGTCCTAGATTTTTCTGAAAGAAATTAGTTCAGAAAAATTCTTTAATTAAATGATTTTTTAAATTTAATAATAAAAATAATAAAAACCCCAAACTAATTAAAAAATTAATATAGAAAGTGACCTTTAAGGAAAATAAGCTATCTTTGGATAAGAAGGCACACTCCCTGGCAGATTAATAATTTGCTAAAGGATAAGAGGGAAATTATAAGAATAAACAGTTCTCTTATTGATGCTAAATTTTTCAAGGTAATAAAGACCACAACAAACCCAGAAGCATTCCAGAAAGACTTGACAATGCTAAATGAGTCATTAAATGGCAGATAAAATTCATCATAAATAAATGAATAAATGCGTATGGGGAAAACATAAGTACAAAATGATGTGCTCCAAATTATCTGTTCCTACTCAAAAAGTAATCTAGCATCTCTGATATTGCTCAAAAACAACAGTTACTTTGATAATAATATCATTTCAATGCCCAGTGGTCTAAATGTAAATAAGATGCTAGAAATTGTTAGGAAAAGAACAGAGAACAAAACATGAAACATCATTATGCTTTTATAGAAAACATTTGGATGCCCACATTTTGAATCTTGAGCGCAATTTTAGTAACCTCACCTCATAACACAGATAGCGGCAAAAGGCAATAAAGGATGATTAGAAGTACAAAATTATTTTCTAAAAATAAGGATTAAATAGAAAAGTACCCTTCAAAGTTGAAACCTGACAATAAAGATGGAGTATGCTCATTTCATGCATCTCTATCAATGTAGAGAAGACGAATAGGAAGTGATTATTGACCGTTTCTTAGAACACCACAATTACCCAAGTCATGTTATTTACTACTAATCTGAAAAGCATAGAAGAATAAATATTTTTACATACTTCATTGATTATTTTGCCACAGAACACTGAGGTGATCAGAAACATAAACAAGTTCAAAAAGGAATTAAACAATCTAATGGCCAATAGAGCTATTGATGGGTAGTAACACAATCCATGCAGTCTTCAACTTTGGTAGTGCTTTGACTGCAGATTTCCATAGACTAAGGGACTGGATCACTCTACATTTGTCCTGCTTTTACATCTATACACTGCTTCCATATTTGAAGACAAAAGAAGACTAAACAGATTTTTGGTCTGACACAGTAAAATTGCTCTTGTAGCTTTCTTCAATTTTCTTGAAATACTAATTCAATACTTCACTGATATACTGGAATTTTTTATTCCAATATTTACATTCCAGAAAAAAATAACCCCTTCCTAGGAAAAGAGGGAAGATAATAGTATTGATGTTTTCCTGTGGGTGAAAGTTTCTTGCTTGCAGTAGAGCCTTACAGGCAGTAGCTTTTAATTAGGCAATACCACAAGCTTTTAGGTAATCTGCTATCTATTTTTAAGATTAAATTAGCCTATTGCATGCCCCAACACTCTAAGTGGAACCAGCAAATTTGCCAGTGAGATGGGACTCACAAGTCAGACTATATCAGTGGAGGCTGATGCCACCCCTTTGTTAAACTAACTCAGCAACTCTGAAGAGTAACAGAGAATTGCAGTCATATCATTATTACTTTCAAGCATATGGCTAAAACATAACATTCACGTGCTAGGGAGCCTTTACAGCCAAACTTGTGTGCTGCCAAACCCTTACTGACAGCTTTTGTCCACTGACTGCTCTTCATCATATGGAAAACAGATATTAATTTCTAATCAGCATTTCCCCTCTACCTGAATGCACACTGATTTTCATATAATTTCTCTTTTCAGATTACAAAAGCCAGTGCAAAACCTTTCTAGCAGAACACACTAGAAAACATCAGCTCCAAAGGACTCACTCATTTTGTCTGGACATGCACCAGAGCAGAGGTAGGCAGCCTTCCCTCTCCCAGACACCTCTGCTATCTCCCCTATCATCTACCTACATATGGGCTCATCAGGTCCACACAGGGAACTAGAAGCAAAGTGAACAATTTTCTTTTAGTTCTTCCTCACATAATATCTTTAAGTCTCAGCAGGAATTCCTCCCTATCCCTCCTCTATCAAGATCCAGAGTGGCAGTTTTCCAGAAGAGTAATAGCAAACTTTCATTCTTCTTTTTTTCCCCTCCCCATCAGGTTTAATTAGGATCCTAATTTTTGTATGGATATACTGGATTTTATGTGGGAGAAATTTAGATATCCAGAGATTATTCCAGAAGTCTGCTCACTTATTTTAGGTGAGTCACTTATTTTAGTTGCATTGGTATGTTTTAATGAATCTCAGTAAAGGCTTGAAAATTCTGGCTCAAATTCTTTCTTTTAATATACATATCACTTCTCACTTTGACTCCAGTGAGAGCTTTCTAAAGAAAGATATAGGCCCACATCAGCCTCTTACTATGTTCATCGCCCTTTAGAGTGCAGTAGAAAAAAATAGCAGTGTCATATCTAGAAACTGAGTTGCTTGATTTATTCCTTCTTCCTATTTTCTCAGAGGTTTTGGATTTACGTCCTCATCATTTTACATTTGTTCCTACTAATGATGTGCTCCTCAGCTATTTCCCATTACATACCTAGTCCCTTTATTGTTTTCAATATTGAACTATAGTGACTTAAATCCACCCACACTACACAATTTCTCCCAGGGCCCGTCTTTGTTATGGCCAAACCTACCAGCATATACTAGCTTTTAGCTCCAGGAAGTTAGTATTTTACAATCTTAAGAACAAATTAAAGAGTAAGGAAGATAGTAAGACATTACAAAAGTTCTTTGGAGAAAAGAAAAATACAGTTACCACTGTGGTTCGTACTCTTGAATGGGAAAATGCAGCAGCTTTCAATTGCTTCTTTACACAGGTGATGAGCACCAGTCCCCTTCGCCCCAGATCAGATCCTCTGACATACATTGTTTGTAATGATCCTAAAAAGTTGCTGCAAGCCAGCAATGACTGCCTCCTCCTTATGACGTGATACAGACAGGGAAGAGATGCACAACCCAGCCACGCTGACGCTGCACCATCCCAAGGCCCTCTTAGGCCCATGGAATTCACCACCACCACAACTCCAGGGCAGCATAAAAAGGTTAGCATCCAGGAGAGCCTCTGGTAACTCTTTCAGAGTGACTTATTCCTTTTAAATATATAGATCTTACAAGAGAAGCATCCGAGCTTGTTGTGTCTGAGCAGTATCTCTTATGAGAGCAGCTATCACTGCATCAATGCCAAGAAAACATTTAAAACAGGAAAGGAAGAAACAACATACAACAAGATAAGTCAGCATATTCCACTACTGACCAAACCATTTCCTCTCCAAAGAGGAGAAGGGCTTGTGACCTACTGAATTTTTCTGAAGCATGCCTCTGAATATACACACGGTTCTTGTGAACTTAGCCTCCAAATCAAAGCATCTCAAAAACCTGGCAGTGTCCTGGGTCCAGATCTTGAAGGTTCTTTTAACAGACCTTGCTAAGCTCACAAACCTGTGACCAAGCCCTACACGTCAAAGACATGCTGCTAGGGTTCGTGCCAAACAAACCAGTTTTCTGAGGCAGTACCATACCCTTTCCCCTCCCTTCAGACAGGTGGTGAGAAACAGCTTTGCAGCGGCAGAGCTGTACAGGACACACACAGCTCCTCCTGCACTGCTTCCAGCTGAGCAGCAGCGATGCCACATGGACCTCTGATGGAGGTGGCATCTGGCCAACCAGACTTGACATATAGAGAGCACAAAAGAGAAGCAGAAAAAAAAGGCACAGAGAACAAATGAGTCCTCCTAAGATTGCTTGAACTGCTCAGGATCCAAGTAAGGAGGGGTGGATCCTCAGCCCCGTGTTAACAGCCTACCTCCCGGGCTTTCCTATTTCTGTTTCCTTCCTAAAAACTGTTAACCTGCTTTTTCACAAGTCCTTTCCTCCAGTGACATATTCTGGATATATCCCAATGTAAATGAGAACAGAATTTTCACTTTACTCCCAGTTTGGTGGTTATTGTTTTGGGGGTTTTTTTAATTATTGAAGATTTAGGGCACTGTGCAAGTCACCTTGAAGTGATTTCACAGCCATGCATAGACCAGAGAAAAGCCTGCTGAGAATAAACATGATGTAAACCCAATTACACTGGAAACGGCAACACACTGTTTTAAATGACATAAGGCTGCTGTACAGAGCATAGTGTAGAACTTTAAAAGGCTAGAAGCTGGGGAATTGACTCTTGTGCCTTTAACAATACAGATTGCTGTGGTTGCTCCGTTTGTTTGGGTGTTTTTTAAAAACAAGAATGAAACAGGGTTGATGCCACAGTTATACATAGTTTTGTAACCAGCATAGGTGAGCCATTTAAAAGTATGCAGAGAGACATCGCACTTTAACTTCAGAGGAATGTGTGCTTAAAAAAAGAGAAGCATCTTTGTTGGGTCAAGCCGCTATAGTTTACAGCAAGTGCAGAATCAGATAAAGTGAGTACCAAAATGCTCAACAGCAGTTTTTCTACTGAATTCAATCCAAACGAATAAATTTGCTATGGCTCTGCTTTCTCTGTTCAGTTTGGCGCTTATCTAAATGACGAGTCTTGTCCATGTGCCATGGATAAGTATAGCTTAGTGTCAGGAAAATGACAGAAGCATCTCAAGTTCTGCCAGACAAATCACCGTAGATGCGACGTTATTTTTTCTTTGGTTATTTGACAGTGCCATCTGTAACTCCTGCCAATTTTCACGTGTTACTCCAGACAATTGCTTTCCTTTTGTTGAGGAGAAAAGAAGGGTGTGAAAGAGCTAGCCATCGTAAAGTTAACAGTTAAGGCACCCATCTTTGCGCAACTTTTAAAACACTCCTACCTGCAACATGGAAGAGAGACAAAATGCTAAACAAAATGTATGAAGGAGTCAACAGACTGACAAACATAAATGCAAATTCAGAAAAAGATTTGTGCTCCATGCTTTGTGATTCAGGGAAGCACTACAATTATACATGACCTAGTGCTAGAATAGGCACTTGACTGGAACATCAGTACAGGAAACACCAGGTTCATCTGGCCAGATGCACATAATCTAGTGCAGAAACAGCCCGTTGTGTTACATATGACTGAAGCCATTTCTCCGTCCTTTATGGAAAAATAACACTCCAACTCCCTCCACACCATCTGCCCCACATCGAGGGACAAGGCTACTGCAGTCCAGTAAACTGGAGAAACTTATAATAGGAAAGACATAGATGTGTATGCCTTCATACTGATCACGGCAGAGGCTAGCTGAGCAGTTCAAATTCCTCAAAAATTGCAGGAGAATGGAAGAACAGAAGGAATCTTCTGTAACAATAGCATTCTCAAGGTACAAAAGATACTCTTCTAATACTAGAAGTGCCAAAAGGTGAACTCGGTCTAAGAATTATTAAACACATTAATAAGGTTTATGTTGTATGTGCAAGATCATTGTAGGAGGGTCTGAAGCATTAAAGTGTTCCAGACATATGTAGTCACATGCAGCATTTCTATGTGACTTTTCCCGTGATACTGATTAAATCAGAACAACCTTTTGTTTACAAGTCTCTTCTACAGTTAGGCTTAGATTCCTGCATGCCAATGTCTTCTGCAATTTTTCTACCTTCCTCTGATCAAATAAGGTATCAGTCCTCAATATAACATTTTGCAAATAGATCAGAACAGCAGTACTCTTTGTTTGTCTCAATGGTGGTAAGGCACGACACAGGAAAGCCGTATGTTTCTAACAGTGGCTCTACAATTAGCTTTCTGCATGAATTGAAGTACATTTTGCAGACTGGATGCTTAAAATCAGGTACGTACATATCTAAAACTACTGTTGGTTGAATATGCCTAACAACTCTAAGAAGGAACTTCAGTACCTAAAACCTGTTTAGTCCTGCCTTCCAAGGACACAGGATACTGGATACTTTCTCAAAATAAAACTGAAGCAGCACAGTCTGAATTTCAGAGCGTGTTTAGGTTTAAGCATGCACGTTTGAGCAACTTTGTCTTAATTCTTTTTTTCTGCAAGCTTTTTTTGGACTAGTCAAAGTAAAAAAGCTTAAATCTTTGTCATGCAAGCTATGCTGGTTGGTATCCCTTTGGATTCTCTTTCTCCACTGCAGAGAAAAATTTGGGAGTATCACTCTGCTGCAGCAATTCACCACAAAAAGCCAGATGCCTTCATGGAAAAGGTGTGCTTTTTTAACATTCTTATGAATTAAAAATTGCACTTAAAGTAAAAGTTCCTACTTGATCTTACAGAGCTTGTTATAGTCCTTCTTGAGCTGGGAATAACAGACAAAATAATGCAGAAAATCTAACCTGTCACTTTCTGTCCCAATGCAAAAAATGTAATCACTCTTGTCAGAAATGTTATTGTGTCATATGGTAAAATTTGAGAATATTAAAATATCAGAGCAAAGACTTGATATTAAAGACATTGCTCATGAAATTAGTTGCTGCACATTGACAAAACCTGGAAGCCGTGTGGGCTTGTTTCTTTAAAATAATACATCTGATTCTGACAGAAAGAAATTTAAAGAAATTATGTACAGACTAATTTCCAAGTAATAGCAGAAACACAAGTCATGCTCAGAAACAAAAATCCAAGTACATAGCCTTTGAGGATTATATTGAACATGCTGATAAATGAAGTGTGAGTAGGTTAAATTCCCTGTATGAAAAAAAAATACAGGAATTACAGAAGTCACAGGCAACTCTAGTGCATTAATATTTTCATTTAAATCAATTTGTATCATCTTGTTTCTTTGAAGATGTAATAAGAACCATATAAATTCTCCTGAAGCCATTAGGCACAGAGAGATACTAAGACGCACCTGTAAGCACAGTGAAAGCAGAAATCAATGTATAAATTATATCGACTAAAATAGGGAAAAAACAGAACTTTTAATATGGAGAAGCAAGTTATTCTTAATGATGACTCAACAGCAGCTATGGGCTATACATATCACTTCCTTTTTGAGGCAGTTCTTTAAAAAAACAGGATAGCATAACAAGCTGGGAGAAGCTTAGCAGGTCATCTCCCTCTGCACTGCATTCTTAGAGTGAAAGATTGGAATAGAAAGAAGCATCATAAAACTCAGGTCCTCCTCTTTGAGTCACACACAGCTTCCATATCAGGAACTTACATCTGTTTCTAGATAAGAAGTACTAACCATATTCTCCTAGTCTCCTCTCACAACACTATCACTCCAAAGAAGAGAGGTACATGGTTTGAATTAATCTCTCCAAGCCTGCTTGTCAGATCCTTTAAAACGTTTTCTCCATTTAGTGTTAGAGTGCTCTTTATGCACTTAGTGGGCTTTCTGACAAAGGACTAAGTTGACCACATCTGGTCAAAGAAGCAAAATATATGGGATGCCTGACTGCCATGAAGAGTTCTGCACTCACATTCCTTCCCATCCTGGCAGGATGGCCCAAGACCACAGCTTCAGCCTGTTGGTAAGAGATTTCCCCTCCCCTCCCAGTTCTCCTTTTCTGCTATTAGTACTTCCCCTTGAATATATGAAAACTGGTTTAGACCAATAAAACATGAAAAGTTGGGCTAACTCTTTGACCTAGGTTTCTTTTTGGTGTAGCTAATCCCATTTCTCTAGTGCATGCCACAATCTGAATCTCATATGATAAAGCAACAAGATGTGTCTTAATCTTACCATCACGCATTGCACAAAGCTAGAGAACTTTGTATTGAGGTTCTTCTTTCTGTTATGTTAGAAATCACACATCCCTATCACTGTTTGTCTTCCCTTAATCCATAACTGTCCAACCTCTGATAAAAAAAAAATATGGTTTTTTTTGCTGGATGAACCTTGTATTAGTGACGTATTCCCACATTTTGATCCATCACTAAGGGCTCTGCTAAAGAACTTCATTGCTAAAGAACATGAATAATCTTGAGTCTATCTGATCTTGACTTCATTTGCGTGTTGAAGAGCATCTTGCATACCTAGCAAGCAGGTGATCAGAACTGAATACATAATTGTGACAAACCTTGTCAGAGATGCTGCCCCAAAATAAGTAAGAAATTGGAACAAATACATTCAGGTAATTGTGGAATATAATTAGCTTGTTTCATCAAAAGTGTGGGCTGCATCAAAAGTAAAGACATTGTGGTTTTATCTAGACAGAGTTTAAAACAGTACGTGTTCTTTAGAGCAGCTGCCTGGAAAGATTTCAACTGAGATGTGCTCTGAACACAGAGACAGGTCTATCGTTTACAATAATGAAAAGTCATAAATGTCTCTATTAAAGAGTTATTTCCTGCATAAAGAGGAATAAGGGTCTCATAGGTGAGTGCAGAAGGAGTAGGAAAGCTATTTTTTCATAAAATAGTTCCAGACCAAACACTGAACGAGAAGTCAGGTCCAAAATCCCTAACTGACATTGATGCAGGTGCCAGCTTGAGGCCGTGCTTTGGAGAAGTGTAGTATCACTCTTTGTATGGAACACAACTGATTCAACTACCACAGCAACAGCAACAAAATGGAATTAAAAAAAAAAAAAAGAGACTGCCTATTGAGCTGTTCTGAGGCTGTGAAATTCTGTAACTTTGTTCCAAAACTTTCCACTTAAAAAAAAAACCCAAACAAACAAAAACAAAACTTCCCCCAAATAACCCAGAGGTATTTTGTCTTTAAGATTATTTCCTCTGATAAGACTCCAACACATTTAAGAATAGTATCCTAAGGGAAGAAAATATTTTATAATCAACATTCCGCAGCAGCACTTGCCATGAACACTGAGGCTGGTGGCTGATAGGCCTGAGGGATGTTTTAGAGTACGACCTGTACCAGGTAACTTCTGCCTCTATGCGTAAGACTTCCAGTAAATATATTCACTAGTGAGGGTGCCAGTACGAAAGATAACAATCCCCCTTAAACCTTAAGGGAATGGAATCCACATTTCTGGATCATGCTCAGGCTTTTTAGAGTTAGTTTTAAGTCATCATCTCATTGTTGCCACCTGCCAGGAGATATTTGCGGATCTCTGGGATCTTCTGGAGTAGACAAGCAGAACTTTTTCCTCATGGTGATATTGGTAATCTGCCTTCCCAGCCCTTGAAATTACTTTAGAGAAGTTTTATAGAAGCTGCAGTCATCGGTGGGTGTTCTTTACTCTGGGCCGCAGTTTACAGCTGTTAAGTCATTTAGCTGTGTGCCATGATGTTATCCCATTTGTCGACTCTGCAGTCTTACTGACTGCAGAGAAGCTTGCCACGGCTGCTTCCTTGCCAGTACGTAACTGCCTGCTATTTGCAAGTTTTATACAACAAAGGAGAAAAGCAAAGAATTAGTATTTCCTTAATGAAAGGCATTTTAATGCCCTTTCTGTCATTACGTTCAGCCATGTTACTTAGCTGCATTAAAATCCCACAGATTATAAGCCTTTTCTGATAATGTTATGTTACACATTTTTGCTCTTGATTGTTTACAAAAGAAACATGGCTTTTCCCCTTGTAATTAAGGGAGGGAATCATTTATTTATCTAAATAATGCCTTTCACTCACACACCAAACTTGTTTGTGACTCAGGGAAAGCATGTTTCCTCCCAAGTTTCCAGTGAAACTGAGTAGGCAACTCTAGGTTGGATTTTTAAAAGAAATACTTTTTTAAAAAAATAAAGCAAGCAGGGACTCATTTCTAGGTAAGAGAAAGGCTTTCATATTCTAGAAATAACTTTATAAATTAGGAGGATTTACAAGGTGTGACATCAGGGACCCCCAGGAAGGGGTGTCCTCAGGCCCAAGGCAGCACTTGCGAGGCACCTCACCCAGGTCACCACAGAGCCAAGGACAGGCAGGCTGCAGGCCAGGTCGCCATAGAGGGGCCCCTGAGCCTGATGGGGTGGTCAAGTCACCACAGAGGCAGTTGTTGGCACTGTGAAACACGCAGTTGGACCAAGGTGGTCACTCAGGAGGCAGGCAGGGGTCAGCAGTGTGGACATGGGCCCTGGGCGGTCACTGAGGAGGCTGAGAGCAGGGAGGGGCCATGCTGCGAGGGTGGCAGCGCTGTGAAGCCCCTGGCCGCCTGGTTACATCTTCAGCCATCGTTTGCCCAATCCAGTCTCTGCGCAACCTGGTTTTGGCTGCCAAAGGTCCGAGGACACAGAATGGAAACTCTTGTACAGATGTATTTTTTGCGCAATGCATTTTGAATATCAGACAAGTTTTGGCCTCAAAGCATTCCGTAAAGTTTTAATCTGGTAACAGATCCATTTCCCACGTCTTTTCTGCATTTTTTTTAATAGATTAATTTTCATTATGAATCTACAAGTAAACTCTGTCATGACTATACTAGATTCCAATGAAGGTGCTCTTCCCAGCTTGGACAATCACAGGTTATTTTTTTCCTTCAAAGAGGGGCACAGTCCTCTAGTCTCACACACTACATGTACCCAAAGGGATCATAGGCCTTTTCATATGCAAGGGTGGACACAGCCCCAAAGCGAAGGGGAAGCTGCTGGGAACTCAAAGTCTGTCCCAGGGAACTGGGAACATGGTATTCCTTTTCAGATCCCTGAAGCAAAGCCGTAGGACAAAGCAGAGAATAGGCAATTTACAGCCCCAGCATTGGGAAGGGGACTGAAGGCACTGCATATTAACTTGACATCTGCTATGTACATATACTTACCAGCATACACTGTTGTGTGTCATGAGTCTTTACTAACGAGGGTAGGACCTTTTGGGAGAAGGGTGGGGGGCACACAGGGAAAGGACATGCAAATATTTAAGCTCTGTTTTATGGCCCTGCTCACATAAAAATAAGCGATTAAAAAACCAAAACAAAACACCACTTAGATGAGAACTAGATCAGATGCATTTTAAATAGTTATTCCTACTAGAAGCTGCTGAGAAAATAAACTGACATGTACATACTTCTGCAAAAATTCTAAATAGGAGAGTTTAGGTTTTTCCTGTTCGTAAGCACGCTGTACCTTATGTCCATTTACTCTGAAGATATTTAAGATAACACAGATCAGATCTATCACTGACTGCAAACCATGGGTTTATTCTACTGGATCCAAAAGCTCTTACGGCAATTAGTCCATCTTTAGCATTATGGAGTTCCAGCCAGCAGGAGGCTCTGAAACAAATAATTTTAATTAAATCTCCTTCTAAAACGCCTTTCATAGTTCATCCATGCCAGGAAAATGCTTCACAGTAGCCATCAGTCTGCTGTGGAAGTAAGGTGAATGCCCTAAGCATGTTTCACACACCTTAACGTTGGGGGCAGGGTTAGTATTTTTGTTTGCCAAAAGTAGACATTGATTCTTGCAATAATGCCGCATCTGAACTTCAAGACATAATCAGGGAAGTAGTAAGGGAAGTTTAGAACTGGGGTTGGGATGAACAGCAGTAGAGATTCTGAATCTTTAGGTGACATGATCCCAGATGGAGCTTTGCACAAGTGACTCGGCCCCACACTTGAACATTCTGAAAAGCACCACACTACAATGACAGTTAAGAGCTAAACACTGCTGGAGTAATTTTAAAGAGTTTGTTAATTTGGGTGCCACAGTAATATCAAAAAAATTACAACATACCTGTGCTAGCACTGTCAGAGTTACACAGCTTCAAGAGTCCTCAGCAAACAAAGTCTACCTGCAACTTCCATCATATTCCCTCTACTGCCTTGCTGGCTGGGTAGGCCAGCTTTCTATATCTGAGACTTGCTCAGCTCTCAGGCTCTCATCTTAAAAATAAAATCATATTATTCACTGCACTATTTTGCTTTGAAGAGGTATCCAGCTGTTTTCAGTTTGGCTATGGAACTTACTCTTCACTATAGCAGATGCTAGTTCTGATTCTGTAAGTTTACACACCCAAAATCCTATGAAAACTTCAGTCAGGTCAAGAATTCGGAATTAGAACAGGGTTACAGTGGAACTATCTAAATATCTGAAAGTACCAAGTTAATTTATGACCAAGCACTGCCACCAGGGAATAGTTATTGGGGTGCAAGCAACTGAGACATAAAATCCATCCCTTTCAACATTTCCTCTGGAAATGTTCCCTAAAGCTGGTGGCGATTTGAGATCAGCCTGACAGCATTTGGATGTCTGTAAAATAACCTAAATAAAAAAAATAAATACTGTGTATGAGGGTATTCTGAGGAGGCAGCCAGTTATCTAAAGATAAATCTTTGAATTTGAATTGTCATTTGATAGAATAAAATTCTGCACTTACAGACGCAAGCCTCAACCGGAGACAGCACAAGAAAAAGGGACCTTTGTTTGATAAAATATCTTTGTTTCCTTCTCATCTGATCTTGCAATCCTGAATTCATACTTCAGTCATTTAATACAAGCAAGATCATTCTATTTCTGTGAGAGATAAACAACACATACAGCTGAACTGCTAAAAACTCGATGTCTTAAACACTACCAGTAATTTGAGTGTGGAACAAGGCTGGAAGTATGATATTGATGGAATTGTTTAATAAACACTTCCGTGCAAAGTCAAGACAGCATTGCTTATTCTCTATTATGCTCCAAGTTTTGTCCTATTTGGTTTGTTTCTGAAAGGCTAAGATTCTGACATGAGGCATTAACTGAGAACCTTAGCTTTCATTAAAAACAAAAAACCCCACTGCAATATTCATGACAGAGAAAAAGTAAACTTCAAAGACAAAAAAATCTAGAGGTGACTATCAGAAAAAAACACTTTTTTTTTTTAATTCCCTAGTTGTTTACACAATCGTGTGTATTTAGGTGAGTTTTTTTAATCCTTAAAGTAGTCAATAATGAAATTTTCACTTGGCAGTTTTATTCTAGATCCTTTCCAACAGAACTAGTATGAATACAATTCAATTCACCTGTTAGCGTGGATGACCACATCTAAAAAATTGGAGAGATCCCCTCTGCTTCAAGAGTTTGTTATTTTGCACTGCTCTTCATGTTACAAACACAGCAGACTCGAAGTTACTCAAAGGAAGGTTCACAGAGTAGTTTAACTCGCCAAAAGCAACAGCTTGCCACTAAAAACAAACAAAACAAGACTCTACAAGCAGTCACATCCTGGTTATTTTTATCTTGTTGGTCATGAGAATGTTAGCAAACAAACCTTGCTTCTTTCAACAAACAGTTTGATATACAGAGTAATCTGTGTCCTTAAACCCCCTCAAAAAGATGGAACATAACTATATTCACTTTCTAATGCCAAAATTCGTGATTATAAGCAAATCAGTAAATAGCGTAAAGTAAATAAATCCTAATAAGTATCTATTTAATTCATTTTAAGGTCTTATTTGTAGCACCGTACCATACAATGTTCTGAAGCAATGCTGAGACCTATGCAGCAAATTGCAAAGTCATAGAGATTCCCATCTGTAAAGACAATTTCAACAGCAAAAATCAGGGCAGCCTGGGAATAGGTGAAACAGGGGCTATTCATGCTGCTGAAAAACTTTGGGCAAGCCCATGAGCTAAACCGTAACAGAGGAATGTAAATTCAAATAATCAGAGCAAGCAATGCTGCCTACAGGCAACATTAATGTGTCTGGTATTATAAAGTACAACTGTCATAATGGGGTATCAAGCAATTTTAAACTTTGTCATATTTCAAGAAATAGAGCTGAAGATTTCCCACGTTCTCTCTCCCACACTTGCAATTTTTACTTGGGCTTTTTTTTGGACATTGTATCAGAAGTAATTCAGTCATTTGTACAAATTATGATTAGTAGAAACTTCTCTTTTGCCCCTATTAGCAAAATTCACTACACAACTGATTTCTTAAGGAGCTTGATATGTATGAGTGTTCCTTGTTGTCAGGAACTTATTTTTCACCATTTCTATGAAAAATACTACTTAGTTGTTCCCATGCAGGTCGCGAATGCTTAGTCTCCTGGCACCAAGCAGCTCCAGCCTAGGCTGCTGAGGCAATAGGCACAGAAAGGCAAGCAGAAACATGCTCTCGCTCCCGGGTTTCAATGCTTCCGCTCCTCTCACCCAAGCAACATGGTGAGCAAAGCAGACTGGCAGGTGGGACAAGAGCCAGGATGAGAGGGTGGAAGGGAGCACTGACTGAAACAAGGAAGATGCAGGTGGAAGACTAAAAGCATGAAATAACTTTTTTTGTTTCTACTGTCTTTGTTAAATTTATAACCTTACTGTCCTCCTACATAGCTTTTGTGTTAGGAAGTCAAATGTTTTACCAGATTTCTTTTCTTGGTCTATATCTACCCGTGCATTGTCTGAGAATATAAAGTATCTGACAATATAAAGTTCAATATAAAGTAACAACATATAATCAATCCTAGTTCAAGGGAAGAACTAGGCATTCCTAATAGTACTACTTTTTAGATGCAAGCACCTTTTATGCAAAGCTGTGATGTTAACAAACGTGCAATGGCTTCCTGTTTTTTGGGACAACAGAGCCTATGGGCATATGAGGAATGAAGAACGAAATGGTACTTCTGCACCAAAATCCTTTTTAGACCTTGGCATCACTAACCCACTGGAAATGCACACGCACCCCAGATATCTATTTGACTAACATGGCTGGCATTCGTGATGTTGAAGCAGCAGATTGTTAATCCCAACTATAACTAGATTTAGCCTACAATATAAACCCATTTCTCCTTCTGCTCATGGAACTAGCTTTAAAGTGGTCTGTGCCAACAAAAGTAGCTACGATGTAAGTATCATGTAAAACCTTTTTTGGCACAGCTCCTCGACTCACTTCTCCCAAGACCAGTGAACTCTGCAGGGCCACGCTTCACTACACCTCACTCACTGCAAATTCTTTTTGGGTGCCTCATCATATTCCTTGATCCTCTCCATCTTCATGCATTTGGAAGGAAAACTCAGTGCATCAAAAACAGTGAGTCAATGCAATTATATAAATGACTAAGAGCACTATATATACACACTTGATACATCATCGTGTTCCCTCAGCCCTCGAAAAACAAGAAACCAAAAAGCCCTCCTCCCACATACTTTGTTCTTGACCAGGATTTGCTATCTTTTGCCTCATTTATGCTTCCCTTTGGGTTTGATATAAAAGGATAGTGACCTTGGACATGAAAGTCCGGTACCTTCTTGCTGTTACACAAATAATAATCAAAAAAATCCTCTGTATACTTGAGTTTTCTTTCTGACATCTCTATTTACACTAGCAGCAGCAGCTCTTGCTTTCCCTGAGCCACATCATCATTGCAGGCACCAGGCCATCTTTAAGCACCTGGGAACTGCTGCTAAGGACTTGTCTGCTACTGTTGCACATCACCTACTGCTTCTAGCCCTGTTTCATTAATCCTTAGCACTCCCATTTTCAAAATCACAGTGTCATGGTTCTTTTCCAAGTTTATACTTGCATTTCTGCAGCCTGTTTGGCCACTGTGATCTAATAAATGTTCAAATTCATAGGCAGTAGCCTGGGAAGTCAGTGGAGTAAAATTGGAAGAGAAATACGTAATTATCTAATCACTTGGGTCCCAGCTCTGCACAAACACGTGCATTCCAAACAGCAGTTGTTCTGACTTCAATGAAGCTGGCTTTGACACAGCTAATTAGCACCAAAACATTGCCCAATCAGAGCCTCTGCTACATCACCAGTGAAGGTCTGATTGACAGAGCAATTAAAATGCTTGTAGCCATCATATGATAAAACTAGTCATGTGAACACAAAAGCTGCGGCATGCTTTGTGCCGCAATTATGTTACAATTAGGACAGCAGCTACACATCTGTCAAGTATTAGGTATTTTTTGCATGGACCCTTTGCAGGAAGATCACTGGATAAAATCCTTTGGGAGATGCCTGTTCAGTCTAATCACAGGATATGTGAGTGTAATTGAACCGTGAAGTCACCGTGCTCATCTCTCATGTGCATCACCGAGAGATGCGAACAGGCAGTTTGCCTGGCTGAAGCAATGCCACACTCCTGCAAGAACAGTCTCTCCAGCTTTGGTCCTTTCAGTCCTCTGGACACCGAAGGCAGCTGACCATTCTAGGTCACCTCTCCTGAACGAAATATTAATACATTCTAAAAGCTGATTAGTTGAACTGACCCATCTTTTTGTCAGCTCTTCAGTCTGGCTTCAGAAATCCTATAGTAGGATTTACTCTTCTGCAGCAGTTTGCGTAGGAGCCCTGTAAATTCAGTCCAGAGGACTTTTACTACAGGAAAATAAGCTGGTATACCATTTCACCGCAGTACATTTCAAATGCAGCAAAAGCATGAAGGGTATCCATGTTCAGCACCAATTTGTATGAGGCCATATGAACACGATTCTTATCCCTATATAAAGCACATGTGTCCTAGCAAATTCAAACTGCATTGCAGGAACATGATGAAAGAAAGAGAGTATAGGAACTCTCTCACCAGCTTCCTCACCAACTGAACAAAAAAGACAGCAGCCAAGACATTAGACAAAGAAAGCAGGAGGCCTATATTTGGCAGCTCATCTCTACATGCAGCTCCATTTCAGAGCAGCAAAAAGTGCCTCTGGTAGTGCATTTCAATCCACAACCTTCATTCAGCTACACAGAAATTTGCTGGATTCTGCACATGGCTGAAATTTNTGATGAAAGAGAGAGAGTATAGGAACTCTCTCACCAGCTTCCTCACCAACTGAACAAAAAAGACAGCAGCCAAGACATTAGACAAAGAAAGCAGGAGGCCTATATTTGGCAGCTCATCTCTACATGCAGCTCCATTTCAGAGCAGCAAAAAGTGCCTCTGGTAGTGCATTTCAATCCACAACCTTCATTCAGCTACACAGAAATTTGCTGGATTCTGCACATGGCTGAAATTTTCCAGTTTCTATTTTAACCATTCTTGAGGTTTTTCCTAAGATGAAATGTGTGCAATAGCTATTAAAAAACAAACAACAAAGAAGTATACACACACACACCCAGGACAACCCTGGTGACCTGTCCTTTGCCAATCTTCAGTGCTACCAGGCTTTAGAACAGGAACCTAAAATTTGGAAGCTTATGCTGCTTTATGCTATTCCAGATTTGCACACATACTAAACCTTTGAAAAATACCATGTAAATGGAGGCTAAAACCTGTTGGGCAGGGTAAAGGGGGCAAGGGGAATGGCAGGAAGTGTTGTGCACAGTTCTGGTCTCCTCTCATACAGTAGGGCTCCACGAAATTCACTGAGAGGCAACAAGGTTGTTTAAAAGATAGAGAACGCCTGTCATAAATGTCCAAGACTTTGAAATCTGGAAAAACAAATCACAGACATATGAAATAGATCTTCAAAATTATGAATGGCATAGAGATAGTACAGTGAGACGGCTCATTCACCATCTCTTTCAGTGCAAGAACCAAGTGCCCTCAAATGAAGCTAGTAAGCGCCAAAGTTGAAATAAACAAAAGCATTGTTTTTTTCATACAAAAGTAGCAGAGCTATGGATCTTCTTGCTATACGACACTGAAAGTTTATATGGATAAGAGAGAAACTGGACAAATTCATGGAACAGATATCTGTCAGCAGTTACTGACTACATAGACACCATATCACCTCAGGATGTTTCTGAATTACTTGGAGCTGGGGACAGGCTTAGAGGATGCTGGTCATTATGTTTGCTCTGTTCTCATGCTCTATTCTAGATGTTTGCTTTTGAATTCTGTTGGAAGCAGGACCTTGGGCTATAGTTTTTCTTATTAAAAAAAGGAAAAACTTTAAAAAAACCCTTCTTTATACAGTTATTTCCCTGCTGTTATCTCTCAAGTTATTGCAAGCCGTAAAGAACAAGTGATATGTCTATTTCTGAAGTCCCAGAAATTTAAAGAAGGCCCAAAGTAGACAGGTCCCAGAGCATATCTAATGGAGTCCTGGTTTGTATCATCTTATATTTTTTATTCTTCCCAAAGGCTGGTCTGTCCTGACTTTGCTCCTTTCATACACAGCCTACTCCCAAGAACAATAAGAAGAAAAGGAGAAGCGTGGCATGGAGTTTGTCAGCTTACATGTAGAGGGGTCACATTATACCAAGAGGGAAAGTCACTCTCCCTAACTTTCAACTGTTATGTAAAGAAGGCAACTTGCCCAACAAAATAAGGGAAGAGAGGCTTCAGTAGGCTCTCCCAGACAGTGACTCAGAGTTCAACACCTACACAAAAATCCTCTGAAGGTGTTTCCATCTCTCCTAAGTAGACTAGAAGACAAGCTGGCAAACACAGAAATTCAAGCAAAACAGCTACATTTAGGTATATAAATACCCCTTTCTTGTGCAGACTTAAAATAAAGACAGAGCCCAAAGAGAGAACTATCAAATAAATTGCTAGTGATTGCTTTTAGACTGCCCAGGAATGATGGTATTTTATCATGTCATCACATCTAATAAACAGAAAATACAATTGAGTCCCTCAGTGGGCAATTTGATTTGATTTTTCATTTCTCTTCGATGCTTATAATTCCATCTTATGTTAGCAGCAGAGAGGGTTGAGCTGTGACAGCGATAACAGATAATCTAGTCATGCGTATTTTTGCCTACAGTATCATGAAAGCAGCAAGTCGTGATAACCCCTAGCAGCAACAAGGACTAAAGATGAGACTTTCACAAAAGAGACTTTTGCAACATTACCAGCATCATTACACTGCCACTCTGTAGAAATCAGATGGCATTTTTCAGCATAATAGAGTAACCTTCCTTCAGCAAAATGCTGGTGTTAGCTGAACTACTCTGCAGCTCTGGAAAGCCTGGAGGGGCTCATTTACACAGGGGTTAATGGACTGAATTCTGCACTTGTATTTCCAAAAATCCAAGACCCTATGCAGACATTCTGCCAGTTTCACTATCATTCAGCAACCTTTGCCTTCTGTCCTTCTGACCAAATATAAATTGCATGGATTAGCTGTTTTCTCAGCTGTACAAACTACTTCAGCTAACGGTTACCTAACTTTCACAAGCATAACGGCATTCATATTACAATCCAGGCAAATACTTCACACAATTCCACTCAATTCCTCTTCTAGAAGTCCTTGAATTAATGTAGGTTCATAATTATCCAAGTATATACTTAATTGGTTTTGGATCAGTCCTTTTTTTAATCATTTTTTTTCAGTCTCTCTCAATTAGGCTCAATTTGAATGTTTCCAGCTGAAACATCGTAAGATAAATACTCTTGTGACTACTGTGACAGTAGACAGTTCAAAGCACAGCATAAACGTAGCAGAATTTACCTGTTTGGGAACACAAGAGTAAGATGGTATCTTGAATTTGATAGTTACATAAATGAAGCTATGCCTATTCATCTCCTGCTGTTTTAATCCGGTGAGTACTCTGTGCTTCCGAATTGTGGTACAAAGGCATTTTAAACTGCTATAATGCTGAAGTGCATTGCATATCCTAAGCTGTTCTAATGCTGAAGCGCATTGCCTATCTGATGCTCTAAAGCACAAGAACAGATTACCCGCAGCGGTTATGGAAATGTCTAGCAATGAGGATTTTTAAGAATACGTTGGACTAACTGCCTCTGACAGTTGTTTAAGTATAGTTGACATTACCTTCAGACAAGAAGACTATCTTTCACGGTTTTACCCAGACCTTTTCTGTTGAATTTCGTGGCTTAGCAACATTTAAACCACAGTACAAATTTATAAAACAGCAGCAGTTTGGATACTTTGGTATTTGGTGTGACTATATGGCCTTCTGAAGTTCCTTCCACCCTCAGCTATCCCCTGATTCTCTGTATAGCTATATAGATTGCTATGTATCAAACTGTTCCCCTCTGTACACCACTGTGATTTTAAAGGTCAAAGGATCAAATATGGAGAACTATAAAGGAAACTGGTAACATACATGCCTACATACAAACATGGTTCTTCTACTGTACGTTTCATACCTTTAATCTTGGTATGTATATACATCCCCCATCTGTTTCTTTCTATATTGTGGTCTGCTTATACACCTCCTCTATTTCTTTCATCTGTTCCCTTTTTCTCTGGAAAGCAACACATTGTAAGAATTTCAATAGATTCCTCTATGTGTTTAGAATTTGTCCAAAATGCTTTATCATTCTGAAAGATCTTCACATCTAACTGAGCTGTATTTACAGATGAACATTCAGAACAACGGAAAAAATATTTGTTTGAATGTTAATTTGCAGCAAAAGTAACAACTTGGCTGCTACAGCAATAAACTTTTATTTAACTAACTTTATGAGGAAGTAAATACCTTTTCCTATATATAACGGATTATGAGTATGTAATACATCGAGTTGGCTCTAAGATCTCAACCGAGAAATAAAGAAAAAAAAACCCAAAGAATTTATCACCTTAGAAAAAATGTAACATTCTCGAGTTCAATCTTCAGTGTAACTAGCTTCATAATGTGACTAGTATAAATGAGCTTTTGATAAATGGTGTAATTTACATGTACTTATAGCATGTTATAAACCCACACAATAATTTTATTTCTTTCTCTAGAATCTGCTTCTTAGCAAGTGTTTTCCGACAAAAGAAACAGCTTCATGGCTCCATAAGAATGAGAACATTTGGAGATTGCTTCTGGTGACAGACAAAATTTAGCTATGCACAAAGCACCATTAAAACTGTAAAGCTAGTCAATTTTTCTTCTAAAACTTAAAGACTACATAGCTGATACCCTGAAGACAAAGTAAAGGTAACTTTATTCTTCTCTCATTGTTATTATTTGGGTTTTTTTTACTCCTTAGGTTAAGGATTTGGAGATGATGAGTACTGAATTGAGATGTGAAAAACAGGAAAACCACCGTACTTCATACAAAACAGAACTCAGTCAAGTTTAAGAGGTTCACGTAACCTGCTCTTGTTCATACAAGCCAGTGAGAAGGGGAGGAGTTCCCTCTAAATCACATTGCATCGGTAGCCTTTGCGTTCCAATCACAAATCAACCAAGTCAGAACAGTACAAGCCTTAGTTCAGTCTTATGCTTATTTCCAACTGTTTTGCTTTAAATCAACCAGAAACTAAAAATGAAAGTAGAGCTTGCCTTTATATTTGTTAATAAAAAATAGTTTAAAAAACAAACTCAAAAATGACAAAAAAACCCCAACAACCAAAACCACCACCCCCAAAAAACCCACACACCAGTCTTGCAAGCCAAAAAGTCCGGTATGGCAGACATTGCTGAGCCCTCAGCTGACCTGAACCCTCTCCTGAACCCACTGGCATGTATGTCAACACTAATTTTTTGTTCAGTGAAAGCAGGATCCAGGCATGTGGTGTTACTTGCATTTAAATTACTCAAAATTGAAACCAAGTTACTGAATGAAAGAATTTTTAATACAAATCCTTTGCTTTTTTCCTGTATATTATTATTTTAAAGAAATATGCCAAAACAATTATTTTGTGAGTCCACCTACAAGAATAAATAAAAGCCAATAGATAAAGACTTCGAAGACTTTTAATGTGAGTATCTTGACAAACTTTAAATTACTTTATTAAGGCAGAACAGCACAGTTTTTCAGAGTTACTTCATAAAAGGAAATTAATTCTCAGTTTAAACACATGGCCACATTTGAAAGGAAAAAGAACTGAACTTTTAGGTGTAAACAGCAAAAAGAATTTTTAAGAATCAACTGAATTGAAACGCAAACTGTGAAACAGCTGGTTCCACTGCTTTAATAAGTGACTTAGAGATTTGCTTCCATTCCTGGATAATTCCACGTGTAGAGATAAACTAACTAATCCTTCAGAAAACCTTTCCTGACACCAAGATAATCATACTGACCAGGCTTGCAGACATCCTTCCCAAGTGCTAGCCACTGGAAAAGTCAATCTAACCTGGCAGGACTGAGAATTATGACAATATCACTTGAGTCTTTAAAAGAATTTGTACAACGTGTTGAAAAAATAAAAATTAGAATTAGGGTTCCTAGAGAAACCATAATTAGGTAAAAGTATTCATATTCCACCATGAGGAACACGGTTTAAAAACTATATTACGATAGTACCATTCCTGATGAAACACTGATTAAAGTCATTGACTTACATTTAGAATATAAGGAGGACTTTTTCTTCCCCCCGCCCCGTGGATGTCCTTTTCATGGAAAAACCCAAACAAGTTCTGGCCAATATCTCATCCTTTAACATCATATAAAAGGCAAAGTTCAAGCCCTTGTGTGCATAAATATCTAGCGAGAGCCCCTCATCACATGGATTTCCAAAATTTGATACCCAGCATCTGACACAAAAGAGTTTAGGCAACACAAAAAACATTTTGATATTCCACTGAGACATAAGATGACTAAACTACAATCAAACTGAAAATATTTCGTCCAACAAGCATGATAAAGTCATTGCATAAATGTTGGATTTGAAGATAATTATAGAAGATACCAGATAGTATACATGCAAGTATGCTTGCATGTGTGACCTTCAGATAAGGCACCACATATCAATGCACATTTTTAATGGTGTTTGAAGGAACTGGAACGACACCTATATCCCATCTTTCCCTCCCTACCTCCACTTCAATGTGTTTAAATGCAGCCTCTAATTTATAAATAGTATGGCTGTCCCAAGGGTTTCATAAAGGAGCCTCATACATCTAAGTAGGCAGTATTTACTTATAAGACTTAAATTGTGTTAGGGAAATTCAGAAGAATTCTGCTGTTAATGTTGGAGAGAACAAGACTGGACACTAAAGTGAATTCAACAACAGAAAAATAGTCCTAGTAAGTGCAGGGTCTGATAACATTACATAGTGTTCAGCTTTTTATATAAAGAGTAGGGAAATGGTTGCATGGAATTTGGCTTGGAAGACTGACGATAAAGAAATTTGAGCATGTACCATGGAGCAGTGTGCAAATGCATATGCTTGAGGTCTACTCTAAATATGTTAAAGTATATATATATATAAAGCTCAAGCAAAGAGGTACTTATTCAGTGTAGCCTAAAATAATACAGTAAATAATGCAGAGAAGAAAGAGATGATATAATTACTATTAGCTTAGCCTTTCCCTAAGGTTTAAGAACCTGTAACTGAGAGCCATGGGAAAAATCTGCCAAAGTAGGTCTAATTTTACCAAGATTTAATTAAATTACTGAACTACTAACTCAGTTTAACAAAGCTGGTTTTGTATGGCTCTACTGTTATTCCATTTTAACTGTTTTGTAATAAAAGTGAAATGCGAGTCCTGCATTCAGGAAATTACTTAAACATACCTTAGTTGTAACAATGGACTACCCTGAACGAGATCTATACATGCTTTATAGTATCTTGCTGAAGGGCGGTTGAATAGCCAACCACATTCCGTCTTGGAGGCCAAAGCTGTATTTTACCCTAACATTTCTTTAGTGCTATAATTTTAGAAGTTGGGGTTTTTTTTCTTTTCCCTAGTTTTCTCTAATTTTATCTCTATTTTTCCCTCTAATTTTACCCCCACACATACTCCTGGGTTGTTATCCCACAGGTGGATATTCAGGTTGTCTGAATTGCATCCAGAAATATGCTGAGCTATTAACATGGCTGATGTCAGAGTTGCATGACTGGAATCTCTGATGTGTTTGGCAGGAAATTTTAAGTTTAAAATTGGCTATAAATTTTAGGAACCTGAAAGCAGGTGGTACACCCCGATTTGAACAGAAACTGAAGAAATTGCCATTGACTTCAGCGAGAGGAGGAGAGGACATTCAATCCGAGAAACTAAGGATTAGAATAGGCTCAACCTTCCAGCTTGCATTCAGATCGCTAGTCATGCTGCATTTATTACAGCCCTGTCTAGGCTTCTTGCATTTCCCTCTCTAACCAGTAATCAATATTGAATTGAAATTCGAGTCCCTGGAAAGGTGCAGTGTAATAGTCCACTCATTTCTGAGGTATAAATGTTTTGGCAAGCCAAAAAGCTGCAAAAGTCAAATAGAACTCTGTTCTATTGTACACTCCAGCTCTCTGGCAGGAGTTACAAGTGGCACTAAAAATTAGAATAAAGAAACAGATACTGTATTAGTGCTTTGTACTTACTCAGTCACCCCCAGCAACAGATGCAATTGGAAAGACTATATAGATGCCTCTGAGAGCTGGAAGTTGAGAAGTTAGCGCAAAATTTTCAGAGACCGCCATCACAATTTAAAACTGAAAAATACGCGATCATGAATGTCAGGAGCTATACAAGGAACTTCGACCAAAATATCCCCAGCAGGTGGCATGGTCACTAAGCACAAAAAGTCCAAAATCAGTGTCAGCACTACATACACACACCCAAACCCAGAACATAGCTGCTATATGATGGGTTTAAAGTGCAATGAGAAGACAATGCAAAAGGAATCTGCCTGCTATCCGTTCTCTTTTCTGAGGACATCTCAAGAGCACTCATGCAGAAAGATGTAGACTGGCTTAATAACATTCATAACATCTGTCTCCTCCAAAAGCCCTCCCTCTTTCCTAGGGCAAATGCAGAGTGCAAAAGGATTTGCTGGCATGCAAGTGTAGCAGAGCACATAAGGAATAAATTCCAAATTTGGAAAGAGTTACATTTCTCATACGTGCACTGTGCTCTTGTACAGATACAGAGCATGTACACGTACACAGAGCGGTTTTATGGTGCAGGAGATGCAATCAGAAGAGGGAAGAAGTGCAATTTATGAAGAAGAAGGAAAATGTTAATCCTGCAGAGGACTGAAATCAGTCTGCTGTGCCTATGAAATGGCTTGCATAGAATGAAGCATTTTTCAAATTCCAGAATGAACTGGCAATTCCCATTCCCAAGGTTATAATTTAAGTCCAGCTTCACTCTGCAAAATGTAGTGGAGCTGGCACAGTATTTTTCATGCTTTTAGATGATCAAAAGAGCAAATATGACAGAATGGCAAAGAAATCTATGGAGAAAGATGAGACTGTTTTTAAGATTCCTGAATTATCAATTACTGACTGCCAGTTGAACTAAAAATCCAACTGGGGCAGTAAGGCGGTCACTATGGAGAGCTTGGATAATGCTGACTGCTTTTGAAAAGTCTTGCCCAGTGAAAAGGTGATACAGAAAATGTAGGAAAAGTCATCAGGCATGTCTGTAAGAGCCAAAGCTACATGTGATAAATATTCATTGCAAAATGTGAGTATGGTAGAATTCCGTGGTTTTGTATAGGATCTGCACACAACTCTTCTGGGCCATTAAAATTTAATTAACCTGGACTTTTGCGGTGTTTTTTAAATTTTAAATTGTCATCATTTTCAAATTAATTATTCAGTAACTTGTTGCAAACTTCAGTAAGTAGCAACACTAAAATATTTTAAGTTTAAACTAATTCTTAAAGAATAACAAAACCATCCTCCTGATTTTAATAGCGTTCAAATAAGCTGTGCATTACAGGTATTTTTACAATTATTATCAATTATGGTATTGATTTCTGTTAATTCCACAAAATACATTTCTCTAGATACAATATTTTCATTTCAAAAACAAGTACCTATTGAATTAATGTCTTTTTTTTTTTTCCTTAGGCAATCTAAGTCTAATCCTTCCTATTCCAAAATAAAACAGATAACTAGCCATTGCTTATCTACTTGAAAATAAATATGACTCAGCTTCGGAAAATTGAAAGGTTAGTGACAGGCACCATGAAATTGAATCCTTACAGGAAGTCTTTATTGGTATAATAAAACATTTCCATTTTTGTCAGACCCTTTGCCATATCATTATGTACTTTCACCATCCGAACATCAACATGTAAGAATAAACTTCTTAGTAATAATCTTCGTATTATCTGTAGTTCCTTAAACAGAACCAGTCTCCATTTTTCCAGACTGAACCTTAACACACCTCTTTATTGTCATTGAATTACTGTGGCCTGATTAAAGTTTAATGACATGGCTACTCTGGTGATGAGTCTCTAGAGACTATCACTTACTGACAGACCCATCTAGGTTCCAACGACAGCAGAAATGCTAGAAGTATATAAAAGCAGTAGTTGTACAGCGACAAATTAGAAACACTGCCTTCTCTAAAGACATGCAGTGCAGCAAGCACAGCCTGAGCCTATGACGTTATTCACACACTGCTCAGGAGGCTGCTGGCCCCAGACAGCTCTTAAAAAAAAAAAAAAAACCCCAAAGAAACCAAAACCACCAACAACAAAAATCCCCAAAACCCCACCACCTACTGAAGTTGGATTAAAAATTACACAGATCTTGAATATCAATAGCTAGAATTTCTTGAGAGGACTTCTAAGAGCCTTGTCCTTTCAGAGCTCCATTTCATCAATTCGATTAGCTGCTTTCTCGCATAACGAATTTCAGTTGTACTACAGAAATCTGCAAAGTGCAATAAAAAAATCCCAGCATTTACAATGGCTTTCTCCAATTAATGTCCTTATCATGTTCATTCATACTAAAGCGAACTAGTAACAAACTAGCCTCTCCAAAACTGTGACAGATCCCCTTCTATGGCAACTGAAAACACTAACCACGATGTGCTAAAGCGAGCTCACCAAATTTTTAAGTTGGCATGAGAGAGAATAACAGTTGTATTACCAATACTGTATTCTTAAAATGCTAGAAATAAAAGTGGATTCTTGAACATAAATGTAAATTAGTCACCTAAATCAATAGCTTATTAAAGATGATTTAAATCTCAAAAATTAATTTTCTATTGGAGGTCTTCGATATTAAACATTATGCTCATTTTCAAAGGATTATTCATTCCATACTAAAGATGAAAAATCATTCTGGACAATGGACAACAACCAAAAAGCATTCGCTCTTGCAAAATAAAATTTCACACAAAGCATATTTTCTCCCTGTTAAGCAACACTTTGCCAATTCTGTAAGAGTTTCTTCACTGTTAGAGCCAAAGATGCCGTTACCCGGTCACAGCACTTTAGAAATGTATTGGTGCAACAGTGAGCAGAATCTAATCCAATGTATTAAGATAGTTTTAAAGAAGTTTCCAAGATGCAATAATTACTTTGCACGGACAACCCATAAGCAGCCCATAGTAGCCAATGAATAACTGGTAACAATATCTTCAGCAGTTATAAAGACTTTACCCATAAGCCAAAGGACGTATTCTGGTTTTGGAGTTGTTTGTTTGGTTTTTTACATTAGCACTTCACTTAAAAAAAAAAAAAAAAAAGGCCAAATATTAGCTGTAAATCCTGCAATTGTCACTCCTGACGTAGGACGGTCTGCATTAATATGTTCTTTCTTGGTAAGCTGTGGGAGCTGAGGGCTAGATGAGGATTGTCATGCTTCCCAACAGGAATTTCTTGGTGTTGGCAGTAGAAATGCAACCTTCCCAAAGTGCGCCTTACTGTTTAAGTTACACATTTATCTTATTCCTAGGTTGCCCTACAAGCAAATTTTCATTCAAAAGTGTTTAAGCTCTTGCAAGTTCAGGCTCTGATGCAATCCTGGTTCTCACGGATGTCTCAAAAATTTATCCTGTAACTGGTGATTTTACAAGCTTCCTGAGAAAATACTGGTGCAGGGACCGTGTTATTTAAATTTCCTCAGAAAGCAGAGTAGGTCTGAACTACATTAAAGGGGTTGTGCAGAGAGGCTTTCGTGCCTGTGGCTCAACTGTACCTGTTACAGTGGAAATACGCATTTTGGTTTAACAACTGGTATTCATGATTCTGGAAACACCATTAGCTGCTGTGGTGATGCAAATTTATTTCACAGTAATTTTGAAACAAACTTTTAACTCTATAGGATTTTGTACGTGACTGTAGGCATCTATTTACAATCTGCCCTCCTGCAGCTATTTAAACAACAGCACATGGTAATTTAGCAGCAGAAAATATAAAAAAAAAACCAAGAAAGGTCAGTGTTTTCATGTTTATTTAAGTCCTTACAGTTTGCACGAAGGTCGCTAGATTTTTGTTACTCTCTTGAGAGCTCAGCCAGAGATGTCCAAAATGAGACTGAAGGACGGTGTACAGTCAAGAACAATTTTTTTTTTCCTCCTGGTAGTAGCTGCCCTGCTCTTTTCATACACCTGCGTTTCATTGTCAGTATATCCTGCCATTTATTCAAATATATTGCATGAGCAATTTCTCACATTGCATCTCATGAATATATAATCCACCCAGAAAATTAACACACAGCAGTTGGTGTATGCTTCCATGAAAAATCTACCAAAAATGTAAACCCTTTTCCTTCACATTTTAGTTGTATGTTCTCACCACCTATACAATTTTAATGCCTCAATAGCCATCTTGGAAAGCACAGAACACTACAGCTACAGAGAACCCTATCAAACTAGACTTTCTGCATTACCATTTGCATTGGTCTTTGAATTTTTTTTCAGTCTTTTTTCTGACCTCTTCCAATTTTTCTTATTTTCTGGTTGCCTGTCCATATGAGGAAAAATGGATAGTTCTTATTCACAGCTGCTATGANATCAAATTAGACTTTCTGCATTACCATTTGCATTGGTCTTTGAATTTTTTTTCAGTCTTTTTTCTGACCTCTTCCAATTTTTCTTATTTTCTGGTTGCCTGTCCATATGAGGAAAAATGGATAGTTCTTATTCACAGCTGCTATGACTTCTTTTTAGGATGTCTTTTCACTTGATCTCTTCTTCTAGGGACACAGAAAATATAATTCCTATTTAAAAACTAACTGCTCTCAGCACTTGAAAATTTCACGCAAGAGAACAGCCAATAACATGAAGCCTAAGGGAAACACTATGTCGGAGGATCACAGCTAGAATTAAGATAAAACTTCTAAAAATTATTTAGTAATGAAAATTTTGAGTTATTTTCAGGAAGACTCAGAATTCCAGATCCCATTTTCAGTAATTATTCAGAAGAATTTCAAAATTCTAAACGTAGTCTCAAAACAAAGCTGACTCATATAGTCACAGTCTTTTAAATAACTACCAGCACTCTGAGCAACCCCTGGAATTGCAGGAAGGGACCAAGAGTGAGCACACAGCAGTTGTACAATATATTCTCATAGCTCATGCAACGTTAAGTTTGAATGCTCAGAGAACAGAGGAAAGCCAAAAGCGTTTTTTCGTCTTTATCCGAAAACCCAGGACAGCATAGATGAACTGAAAAAGCGTATTTGTGAATGTGTCTTCTTCTATCTACTCTATATGCATCATCACCTTTAGATGCCTAAAAGATTTCAGTTAATGCTACAGATGATGGCTCATTGCCTAACAGCTGGTTATTATTACCAGCTTCTAGCCCAATTCTGAATAAAAGTCAGCGCATTAGTTTTGACCTAAGAGGAACTAAATGGCTCAGTGTGAGTTCATTGCAAACACAGCTTCTTTCCCTGTGGAATAATACAGCTGAGATCAGCTGAAACACTCAGTTATAGCAGCTCTCTAGTTTACTGGAATGAGACAACAAACCATTCAGAATTTCAAAAATCTGGGATCAACTTAATATTCTGAATTTATCTTTAAGAATTTAAATGCAATCTCCTACCCACTTCTCTTCCCCCATCTTTTCTGGGCACATAGGTAGGCTGAAAATAGAGCATAGGTTTGGCAGTTAGACTGACAGACTGAATGAGTAGGTTTAATACTTAAACTTGTATATTAATCCAAAAATTTTGAGGTTACATTAGAAAAAACTCTCTTTGTAGTTACAGATCTGTATCTAGATGAAAAATAAATACTTTTACCACCCATGTCCTATGGTAACGATCTGCATTTATTAAATGGGGAACCATGTCATGCGGTCTGGAGCTAAGTGACAAACCACACCGATCGTTCTCTTTTGACCACATCTAACAGCTATCTTTGTCAGATCATCTTCCTCTCAAGCTTCCAGCCATTGCCAGTGAGAACCTTGTGAGCTAGATTTGTTCTAATATGTCATACTACTTATTTGTTGCAACATATTATGTCACCTCTTCAGCACTGGTTTGTTAACTGAAGTTGGTTTAGTCACAGCCCAAATACCCATCTCAAAGGGAAAAGGACTTTGATTGACAGAACAAGATTTTGTAATTAGATCACAAAAACTGTAAAAAAAAAGTATCAGACAAGAAGCTCTTTGCCCAAACCTATCAACATAACTACCTACTCGTCAATGACGAACAGTTCATCCCATGTAACTCTACAAGCAAAATGTACCTGAGATTTTGGGTAAAAAACATGCACCTGTCTACAGTGGCAAACTCAACCAATGTATTGAACAACATGAAGAGAATTGTGTAACCTCATCAATAATCTGATAGCACATGAGGCAATAAATTAAGTATGATGATCAACTACACAGTAATACAGCGAACTGTAATATCAATTTCAGTAAACAAACATCTAGTAGAGAAATATAAACTATGATAATGATCTCTACTGTTAAAAACTTTTCAAATCACGACACAAAAACCACATAGCACCCCAGTTACATTCATTGGGAAAGGGAGATACTTTAGTTGTAAGGGAATAACTACTTATCCATCAAGACAGTAATCTGTGTGCACACACCATAAGTGAAGATGGACATGGATAAACAGAGGTGAACTAAAAGTATTGTTTGATGAACACTAGTGCCCGAAGACCTCTACTCAGATTAGGACCTGGTTGTCCTAATGGGATGAAATTTTTTATTATGCAAGAGAGATGGTTCCTGGATTGGGGATTTGACATTATCATATTTATTCTGGAAATATTATGCCTATGTCCAGAAAACGCTAAGATGTTGAGAGCTTTGTTGATCCTGCTTTTGTAAACATGCACCACATGCTAAGCTTTCTACCTGCATATTTCTAATTAGGAGAGTTTTGTAAAAAAGCAGTTCATAGGACAAGCAACGGGAAGCGAAAAGCAAAACACTGTTTTCCCCAGTTCCCTACAATGTCTATGTATTACTGAAAATACCATCCAGTTACAGAATCAGTATAGACTGGATAGATTTCCTGGGACAAACCAAGTCTTGCATAAGCACAGTTTTCGAGGACAGCTTTTTTACTGCAAGCGAACAAAACTTCAAAAGTCACAGAATCACACAAAGCACAGGATCACTTAGGTTGAAAGGGATTTCTTGAGATCACTTAGTCCAGCCCCCCTGCTCAGCAGGGTCAGCTAGGGCAGGTTGTCCAGGACCGTGTCCAGAGGGGTTTTGAGTATCTCCAAGAATGGCTGGAGGCAAATAAAAGTCTTAGTGTAAGTTTGGCTCCCTCTGCCTTTTCAGGAATGATTGACATATTTTCTCACGCGGCAGTCAGCTCTGTCTGGTGCTATTGTTTCAGTTTCTGGCAGCTCAAACTAACAACTCTGCAGCAGTTTATCGTGCCTATCTTTCCATCAGGTCTGATTAATTATTTTTAAGTAGCCCTTTGGAATTTTTACAAAAGTCTAAACCCTCAAAATCTAACAGCAAACTGGAACAGTCTGTATCCTTAAAAATGTAAGAATATTATATTCTCTGGCCATGACTTTCTTTTATCCAGTACAGGAACAGCGTCCTGGGCTGACACGTTAAAGACAGACTGAGCTAACTAAAATGCCACAGTAGTCTCCTCCTGTGGCCAATTCATACCTAAAAGCCAAGCGAAAAACACACTCCCTGTGACAGCTCTCAAGTCAGTCAATGTGTGACAGAATCAGTTCTCTTCTGTCAAGTCAGGTTCCAGGAATAAGTTTTTCAGGCTATGCGCCAACATTGTCAAGGAATAAGAGGAATGGCACAAAGTAGTACTTGGCTATTTCCCTCAGAAAGAAAGACTACAGGCTTTCAGCGGAGAGCTGGCTACCTGAGACAAGGAAATTTCTGGTAGACTGTGGTGAAATCAAGGGATAATGGCTGGCTCAAAGAGGAGCTCTGAAATGGTGAGAAGCAACAGAAGAACCCATGTCTGTACAAGACATGGTTGTGGAATCTTTGCAGGATGATGGAACCAGACAGTAAAGAGTGACTACTGCAAAAAAAAAAAAAAAAAAAAAAANGACTGTGGTGAAATCAAGGGATAATGGCTGGCTCAAAGAGGAGCTCTGAAATGGTGAGAAGCAACAGAAGAACCCATGTCTGTACAAGACATGGTTGTGGAATCTTTGCAGGATGATGGAACCAGACAGTAAAGAGTGACTACTAAAAAAAAAAAAAAAAAAAAAAAGAGAAGGAATCAAATTACAAGATAAGAATCAGAGGGCTTCACACCAACTATAAGGATGTGATACAAATCAAAGCACGAACCAGTACAAGTGTAATCTCAGTGCTATCTGCTGGAGTAAGGGACAGATGAGTGGCAGTGTCTATGATGGAAAAACGATGGTTCAGAGCCGTATCACTTCAGCGAACAGAGACCAAATGTAAAGGCAAGACTGAGCAACAAATATCCCCACCACTAATGAGGGAAAAACCACTCCTCTCTTTCTGTCACAGAGCTTTTCCCCCTGGCAACTCACAAGAGCAGGCAGTCTGCTCTGAACTTAGAGCAGATTCAACTCTGAAATTAGAGAGTGGAAAACCTGTTATAACCTTCTGGAGTGCAAACATCGCTGACAGAAAATGGTCATTTCCTTTCTCTGAACTGTCCCTAGCCGAAGGCATCTCTGTCCTTTTCCTTCACAACAGAAGAAAAGAGTCTCAACAATACCGAAGAAACTGTTCTGAAACCCAGAAACAGGAACATGAAAGGCATATCTATAAAGTTAAAGGACTTAGAGCAGAATAGTTGAGAGGACAAAAGTAAAAGGACTTAAAAAAAAAAAAAGAAAGGTAGTAAAAGTAAAAAGTAAGGGAGAGAGCAGAAAAGACACAGAGAGAAAAGACTTGCATGCTGCTAGGGAAAAGGAGGGTAATAGAAGAGTTAAGAACGGGAGATGGTGTGAGACAGTCAAACAGAACATCTGTAGGTGAGTGATGTCTGAGCCTCTTCTCCAAAATCTATCAAGGTAAGTAAAATATAACATCACAGGGATAAATTAACATTAACTGCCTTATCATTGGTGGTGACAAGGTTTATGCAACTACATCACATAAAACCATGAAACTAAACAAGGGGTACACAGACCGAAGAGAGGCTGCAATGCTCAGGATGTGTTCAGTGGAAGACATCTGAGATGTTAGATGAGAAATTTGAGTGAATTAATGACTGAAACAGGTGGCTGCGTTAGACACTACCACAGACATCTGTGTGTGCTACGTCTACCTGTGTCAACAGAGCCAGGCATAGCCCTGTGATCAGTTGTACTCTTTAATTGTTAGTGTTTTCTGCTCAGAAAAAAACCAGTCTGGATGAGGTCACACTTGCTTTAAAAACTAAGAATTCAGACACGAGCCATGCCCTACTCTGTGCCCATGGGGCCAGCAAACAGACTTTGTCCAGCTTTAATTACGAGCCTAAATGCAACCTAAGAGACGCCTAGATAGTCATGTATGGACTCTATCTCAGGTAACAGTAAATATCTGGGCCAGAAGAAATGCTTAAACATTGACAGAAAAAGGATAAGGTAGCGACAGTGAAAGAGGAGCAGACAAGCTACTGAATGAGGAACGATGCGTGAAAGATTAGAAGCTCGGTGGCAACAGCCTTGAATATATCAGAGTGCCGTGACAAGGAAGAGAAAATAGAGTACTTAAAATACAAAACTGGAGATCTGACGCAAAGTCATGTACAAACGACTTAGAGAAGATAGGTAAAATTAAAGTAACTGATCAAGTGAAAGCTGATGGAAAATACGAAGCACTACACAGGTAGGCCAATGGTGTCTATTAGAGAAGAGCTGATGAGAAACCGAGTCGATAGGGTTGAGGCACACAACAGACCTGGGAGTCTGAGACACCCCAAAACATGGAATCCGTGTAGTGAGAACCGGAGAAAAGGGCATTGCAGCCTGTTTCCAGGAATGAAAGGGTGCAAGAGGTCTAGAGGTCCCTTCCAACCCCTACCATTCTATGATTCTATGAAAAGCATTGGAACAGCGTGAGGAAAGGTATGGCACAGTGCTGAGAGAGTCATGTCAAAGGGGCTGACATTCAAGTATTTAACAGAGTGGGTAACATTTCATGCAGACAAGCAGTTTCAACACTAACCTGGGCTTGCATTTATGCAGGCAGAGTCTCTGGTTTGTCTGGATTTCAGGACTTTCCACTCACTCGGAGCCTGGAAGGATTCCTCAGGTCTCTGCACTGTTAGACAGGCTGGCTTGAGGCCAGCATATTTCGAGTGCTCCCCTAAGAGGCTGCTGTCTCTCTTAGTTTTCTCAACTTCTCCGCTTTCCATTTAAAACCCAACACTTGCCATTGTTTTGATTCCCATTTACCCTTAACCACCACAATGTAGCTATCAGCCTTGCCATCTCTCATCTGTCACTTCACAAGTTGACAGATGACTGCTACAACAGCAGGGATAATCCATATCCTTATCACGAAGTCTTAAGAGGTATTTAAAAATTAACATGAAACTCTCTCCTCTTGGTTATGCAAAAGTCACCAAGAAGAAACCTTTCAGGTAGCCTTTCTTATCAATGAAAAATATTGGTTTAGTAGTTAAATGATACCATACCTCTTGCTGCAAAGTTGGTTTAAGAAATTTCTGCATTGTAAACCAGAACAGAGAATAAAACTTGATCTAATATATTAAATAATTCCCTCCACGTGCCTCAGGCCCTTCCAAAAGCCACTAAACTTCGCGATTTTGTAGTGTTGTGCCAACCAAAGTGAATAACAAGGTGTAGAAAAGACGCAGGAATGCTGCATTTAAAGGACCAAAACACTGAATCTTTATTGCAGAAGAAAAAGATGGTTGCCACAGGGTGGATTTAGTCACCCTTGCCACTTGTCCTTCCTCTTTGTCTTCAAATTCGCTCAGCAAATCTCTGAATACAGCAATGACTAAAGAGCAGGGCTCACCATACATCAGTCAAGCTTCCAGCAGTATTTGTGGATATTTGTAAGTTCTTGCCACAGTTTTACTGATGAATTCTTCTGTTGAGCACAATGTTTGCTACATAACTAACAGAAGTAAAATATTCAGTGCTTAACTGGACAGAGTAGACCTCGGGCTCCGACCTAAATCATAAGTGTATTGAAAACAAATCTCACCCAAAGGGGGACCTTGCCAGCAAAGATGATGACAGTTGTCTCCAGCCCTGCAAATTTCACACCCGAGCCAAGGACTCCTACCAAACCCGGGAGGCTCTACGTACTTTCTAGCTCAGGGTTCACAAATAACCTATGTTTGCACCATGCATCACCTGTGACTCAGATGCTTTTAATCTCACCTCTCCATGAGTAGAGACCAATTCTAATAATTTGTGGTGCACAGATTCTCAGACGTGGGTGCGCAAACACGACAAAGCCAAGCCACAAGACGTTTCGTATTTTCTTGGAAAGAAAAAAAAAAAAAAAGACTGCTGTAAGTAACCATATAAAATAGTCTAACGGAGCTCAAAACAAGACATAAGTTGTAGTTAACTAAGTAGGCTCCTTTTCTAAATTCTCGAGTCCCCCATCTAAGCCAGGAAGAAAGAAACCTCCGTCACTTAAATCACGTGGGTTTGGGGCTGGGGCTCTACGAACCTCATGACATTCATAACGAGGAGCTGAAGCCACCCAACACCTCGTTGTCACGCCCCGGTTCCCACACCACAAACACAGCCCAACACCAGCAACTTCTCCGGGCGTCCTGAACTCGGCGCAGCCCTCTCCATCGCTTCAGCGAGGCGGAAACAACCGCGGCCAGCCGCCTCCCGCCACGTTCCGGCT
>VZSC01009083.1:149002-179413 GCA_013398225.1 Steatornis caripensis
AAGTCCTGTCAACCCTGGATTATTTTTATTAATCTCTTTAATTTCCCTCATTAAATTTCTTCACTTCAAGACTTGCCTGAGTATTATTAAATATCTGGTTGCTGCCAATAACCATGACACATAATAAGTAGTCAGTGTTTTTTTTATCAAAGCTATGTTTTGTCTTGGTGGCATCAAAATTTATTGCATATCTAATTATTCTTGACTGCTGCGTAAGAAATTTTCCTTTGTAAATCTTGATTAAATTTAATTTACAGCTGAAAGAAAAAGGATTTTTAAAAAAGTTCTAACACAGAACCTGATGCCGCAGTGCACATTTCCCAGCCAGTGAAATTCAAAACTGGTCAACGTGTCCTGTACAACCCTAAGTGGCCACTTTTAAGACTGAGGCCTACCCTCTACGCTCTGTTCTGAGCTGGCTCCATACACTTGCAATAACCAGCTTCTGAGTATTACAGGAGTTTTTTGTTTTCTGGAAAAGTTTTGATTTATTATATGAATTGCTAAAAAACTAGAATTCATTGGATTAAGACACCTTTGTTTCACAGTTAAAACTTTTTAAACATAAAGATGCACAGAGTTTAGGATGCCTAGACTTGGGTAACAGTCTAACTTTGATGACTGGCTTTCTCAAAGATATGCCAGACACCCATGTGGTGGAATCTTGTATAGAATTATTTACTTAGTGGCAACTATGCAACTCCTTAGATTTGTAGGTTTCTTTCTTGCGTGGAAAGTAATTTTCTTGTTGGAGTGGCAGCACAGGCTGTATGGGCTAGGTAGGTCCAGAAAGCTTGAGTGTAATGATTCAGCCCACAGACAGAACTGCTATGAAAGTGAGAGCGTTTGGCAGGCCCAGGGTGGCTACGGTGCTTGTCTGTACAGTGATCTTAAGTTACATGTGTACTGTAGTTTGACTTCAGCAAAGGCTCAGTTTACTTAGAAATGTAAACTGTCAGCAATGAAAAGCGTAGGTGGTCCTCATGTAGTCCTTGCAAGACTACATAATCAGAATTTGATATACCAGGCACAGCACATCTCCACCAACAGTGAGAGCTGTTCATTACATGCAGTGCGTCTTCAGAATATTAAAGGGAGAAAGAAAAGGTGTCTCTTAGTTTTCAGAACTGTGTTTAAATTGGGTCCGAATCCTTTCCCCCCAAGATTAATTTATAACTGTCTATGCTATTTCAATTTGAAAAGGGAGTAGATTAAATCAGCAGGGTAACAGTTCAACAACTTGCTTATAGATTGTTCCTTTTCTATGTTGTCAAGGCAATGTCTTCCTTCTCAGTGAAAAATGTGTATTACCATTGTAAACATCCAATAAAAATGAACAGCTCATTTACTTTTAAAAGGAAAAGATTCGCGTGCTGTGATATTGAAATGAAAAACTCATCATCCTCACACAAATTCTGGAATAAGACTCTCCCCTCAACTAGAGAAAAATAATTGTTTCTTGAATATGTAAAAATACAGAAGTAATAGCACAGCTATTAAGGAGTTTAGTTAAATAGTCACATTGTACCTGCCAATAAATTCAATCCTAAGCGTAATATATGTGATAAATTCAGTGAAATCCAGTGGTCACATTATTCACATTTGTAAAAGTAAGTAGCATGTATGAACTGTATCAGTGGTTTGCATGACGTAATTTAAATGTTAGTATAGTTACCAAATACAAAGTTTTGATACTTTTAAAAGTACAGCCATATTTCTAACATCATGGAAATCAATACTGTATGTTATGGAACAGCATATCCGAGTATAAGAGAGAGGTGTCTTTGGGTGCTACCATCAGTAGCAGATTTTTATTTCATACAAGTAAAATTCGTAGGTAAGCACGTATTTGCTGAGTGCAACAGATGATTTTCTGATTCAGAAGACATGGCTCTTAAGGTATCACGTGTTAGAAAAATAATTGAGCAACTACTGAATAAATAGAGAAAGACCATAAACAAATAATAAAAACACAAAAAATAATCCAAATCCAGTAATTAAAAACAACAAAAAAAGAGGCCATAGGACCAGGTTTACTTTGCCATGGATTGCTTTTGGATAAAAAGAACTAGACCTCTCTGTTGTACTGCACCTTTCTCCAGCTGACGTTGCTATAGTGATCCCCACTAATAAAACAACAGAAATTTTGCAAAACCTAGATTTAAGTGCATACCTCTTTTTTGTTCCTTTGAATCAAAAGAACTTAGACTTTGCAGTGCTGATCAGAGTAAAACACACCCAGAGACATGAAACAAGAGGCAACCTCTGCTCTTAATGAAGTTAATAGGAAGAGCATGTCTGCTGCTGGGCTCTGCTGAAGCAGGGTAACATCCTTGCCCTAGAGATAGTGGGCACCTTCAGCTTCCTCTGTACTGTGAGTCAAGGTCATTTGGCCCTTTTGGATGCATTAGAAAATACAAAAATTTCATGCTGACATTTTTATTTTTAGAAAAGAAGCCTGGACAAGCTCATGGTTGTGATACAGATGGTCAATTTAGATATCCTTTTTGTTCATCATGTATGATCCAACTACTTGGTCAGCTTCACTGAAGTTATTGTAGGATCATTTCTAGACTGTGGTGCAAGTGAACTTGTCTGTATCGGAACTAGCATCTGATAGAAGCACTTCTATCTGCAAGGACCAAGCATGAATAAAGAACAAGTGGCATCAAAGCGCAATTTAATCTCTCTCAGATTCTCTGCAACCAAATCTTCACTTGATTTCTGAGTCGATAACTGAAAATACATGTCTGCACATAGTCAGGTCTATATTTTTGCATTGGGTTTAAATGCAAGAATACTAACTTAGCAAGTACTTATGTAATCACACTGAAGGTAGTCAATAAGGTTATCTGAGAGCTTAACCTTAGCTCAGCTGGTGGTGCAGATAATCCTGCTGGACCTTGTGCATCCCAGTGAGAACAAGCCAAGCATTTCAAGCCCAATTATCACCACAGTTTCATAGTTACTCTGAAGTTCATTGCAAAGCAATGTCTGTAGAAGCTCTACAGTTTGTCTACATCATGCCACCAAGGAAAAAAAAATAGATTAATTAAGTTAACTCATTGATCTGATTCACCTTTAGGGTCTCAGAGATAATGTCCTATGTTCCTTACATATAGTTAGAAAGACAGAGGATTTTAAGGAGTGGAAAGAAGAAGGATTCATTTTGCCAAAAAACCTCTCAATCATAATTATTTTGGACTGAAATCTCATGCTTTCCTTGTGCTGGTATAAGCTAGGAAAAAATTGAGAATATTGCCTTTATACCTACCACTCAATCCTGTTAATCACATCCATGGAAAAAAAGTTTCATAAACGCAAGCAAGCTAAACCAAAGACAATGTATGTAGTATCTTGATAGAATTACACAAAGGCATGTTATATCAACTTAGAAGCCAAGATAATTAGAGGCAGCTTCATTTTGTTAACATCTCTGACGATGTTATTATGCACTTTAAAAACCCCATACTTTTAAACAAGTGGGTTTTGAGGCTTTGTTTCCTATAAGTTATCACAGATTGCTATTTATTGACATATTAACTTAGCATCAAAATTGATAAGATTTGTGTTCCTTTGGTATATTAGTAGCAAATCAGTATTGTTTGGGAATATTTCAGACATGTAAATTATGTTAAAATAAGATCTGTTGTGAACAAGCAATGACAGAATGTATTCTTTGGCATTAAAATAACTTCAGAATGTACCCTGACATTTTAACTACATAACTTACAAATGTAACTGCAGGTGGTCATAGAAACAATACTGGATTAAAGAGAATAGGAAATTTCTGTGAATATTTTAGATTAAGACACTTATTTTTAGACTATTGTTTTACTTTTCTGGTATCATTAGTTAAGGTAAAAACATATTGGTTTCTGAACACTATTATAATACTAAACAATGTTTTGAAAGATTTAGCAGGAATCAGAACCAATTTGGTTTTTCTTCAAGTAAGAAGGGCTGGAAACCAGGATGAAGTTGAAGAAATAATACATTTACTAGATAGGTATTTTTGAAAGTACTTTAGATAGATACTTTTGAGGTGAAATATTTACCACAATCCAGTTGCATTTAGTAGGGACTAACATCACAACTAGATAGAGTAGTTTTGATCAACTGTTTTTTGAATATATAGATGTTGGTGAAACTGCCTAAGGAAATGAACTACAGTAGACTATAAATTGCCTTCATTTTTACAGCTGTAGAAATGATGTTAGATTGAGTAATGTTATTTCTGAGAACTGAGGAAGAAGGGTAGACTCTCCATGGAAGAATATCTACCAAAGCTTCCAGTTTTGCTCACAGCAGCAAAGTCTTGGTTCTCTCAGGGATGGTGCTATGCCAAACAGAAGATCAAAGCGTCTTTGGTGGCTTGCCAAAATATCTGCAAGCCACCATTATGTTGAGGATGAGAGTAATGCAACCGTTTCACTTAACATGCTACCTCCTTCATGAATTAGAACAACCATACAGGTTAGCACGGTTATTTGGTGGTAGAAAGGATCATTCTGCAGTAGCACTGTTCCTGTGTTATAAAAGGGTTGGCATAGCACCATTTCAGCTAGTTGTATGCCACACAGATTCCTGATAATAGGATCACCTTATCCTATTCTTTCTCCCTCTACTCTGATTTGTATCTCAGAAATGCCCGAAAAAAAGAAAAAAAAAAGGAAAAGAAAAGAGGTTATCATGCTTTACTGATTAGTTCTGTGGCTTACTGGTGGCTGAGGACTCTTCAGACATTTAGAATAAATATTTTATTATAATTTCCTGTAGTATTCAGAAACATTAACTTCTGTGAGATGGAAAACTGCATCTTCAGCTGTGCTGTGCTGAAATCAGTTCTAGGATCTCATTATTTGTAATAAAGAACACTGCACAGCATGATATTATGGCCTCTCGGCTGCTCATACATGTACTTTTTTTTCCAAGACCTCAAGCTGTTCCATAATTCAGATTCTGTGCTTAAAAATTTGGTTTTCCAGAATCACCGGTCCCTTTTAACTAACAGCTTTGCCCTTTACCTTTTTTGAAGTAGCTAAAAGTGATTCTGCATCAGTAGGAAATTCCCAAGCTTCTCTCTTAACTATCTGGGGACAAGTCAGCCCTTTGTTGATCTCAGATTTCCAAAGCCAGTTATTATTTCTGAGGAGAGCTGGTACAAAGAATTTCAGAAAGTCTGTTGAACGTTAGAAAGACGCCATTTGAAACACGAAAGCAATGTTCACCTTCCTATCATGCACATAATTCTGAGTACCTACCACATTTCAACTACACTTTTACAGTCTATTTGATTTGATAATCAATCTGAAAAGGAAAACAATGGAACAGCTAGCAAGTTTTGATTAGCTACGTGCATTTTCTATTCAAATAAAATCATGACATACTCATTTACTTTTGTTACAACCATCTTTGTCACATTTCTCTTCCTTTCAGAAATACTTAGCATCTGTCTTGAATTTAATTAATTAAAAGCTTTTATAGAGTAGATTTGAGATCTTTAAAAGGTAATCTTTAAGAAAGGTTGTCAGATAATTAAATACTTGATTGCACGTGCTACTCTCTGAGGCCTGTTTTGTCAGTATTTAACTCTTGTTGCTCTAATGCTCAGAATCAGAAACACTGTGTGGGTCAATGGGAAAAGCTGTTTGAGAAGCTTGACTCTGAAGTTTGGCTATATAATATAAGCAAGATGCCAAAAAATACTGAACAAGCTAGTTAAGGCAAGATTAACATCCTCCACATGAAATCACTGGTGTCTTCCTATGTCACATTCCACTGGTTCTCCTGAAATGCCCACCTGACAGTTTGTACATAGCAAAAACATGGGAGGAGCAGTCAGAGAACACAAGTTGTTCGTTAGATAAAAGAAACTTCTGAAACAGACTTCTAAAAATTATCCAGTGTTTTATGGCATGAAAGCCTAATCCGCAGCATCTTTGACTTCATCTTGAAAAATGCTAAGAATTTCCATTTCTAATTGAAATCTGTGGGAGCTGCTTGTACATTTTTTATGTATTTAATTTGGACCAAATTTCACCAAATTCCTGCTGTGTCACAATGTTTTTTGCATTATCTTTAAAAGAAGTAAGACCAGATAATATCACACACTTGGAATATTACACTGTGCTGCACTAACAACATAATTTATATTAAGAATAGGCATTGCCATCAAAAGTGCGGTAATAATGTAAGTTGCTTAATAAATACGCAGTCATGAATATTCTTGTTTGAGAGGAAAAACAAGCGTTTCCTCTTTGTCCTCCTTTCTACAGCACAAGGACAAGTGCTATCATACAGTACACCTACATATGCTAAATGAATAAGGAATTTTTTGTGGGACATCTTTTTAAGAATATTTCTGATTTTATATTTCTTCTTGCTACTTAGTAGACTTAAGTAAGTAGCAAACCTATTGCTTTGCTGTAGCGAAAATTAAACTGCCTGATTCTGTTGTTTCTGTAATACGTGTGCCTGGACATAGTGAATTCAGTCTGTATCTCTCTAAAATCATCTTCCTGATCAGCACTGCCCACTTAAGTTATGTACATACAGACTAATTAGTTTGAAGAATCCTTCCTTTAACAAGATTGCTTATCTTTCTTGCAGTCAAACCCTCAATAGTGCCTTAGTTTCCCACCTAGCTGGCACTCCAGGGCTGAGTATAGACTCCTTGCTTTTACAGCAGAAAAGCAGTCTTGCCTATCTTTCAGTCCATCTCTGTAAGGTGCAGTTTTTTAGCCCTCCCTTGGTCTAAGGGTCTGTTCCTTAATCTTTCCCAGGTTCAGTCATTCTTTCTCATCAGACTTTGTCTGATCCCTACTTGTTGATCCAGGGCTTCTTTTTATACCTTCTGAAAATCCTCCAAATAACGAACTCTTCAAAAATTATTGTTACCAATACTGCATCCTACATATCATTCTAGGCGTTTTCTTTCATTGCCCTATGCATCCTACCAGGAAGAAATCTCATGGTTCCTCATATGCTTTTTCTGTAGTCTCTTCCAACCAAGATCCAACCCTGTCCTTTCTAGGTTTCCCAAGTAAGTAGCCATTCTACAAGCATAGCAAAGATCCACCTGGATAGATGGGAAAAAGGCAGGATGCCTAGCAGCTGTATGCAAAAGCCCAGTTTGTACTGGGTTGGCACTCTTGTCAGTAAACTACTGAAATACAGTTAACCATCAAAAAAAACCCCAACACAATAATCTGTCATTCAGCTCCTGATTGCCAACTCTTTGATTTGATTATCGACTGTTTCATCTGGTATACCCTGCCATAACTATTGAATGTGGAGAAGTTTGTCAGACTTGTACATAAAACCTTGTTATTTTTCCTTTAAGAATTCAATCAGTAATTAAACGAAGGAAGGAAGGAATATTTCTAAGTAGGTCATACAAAATTTAGTTTGGTTTATGTTTATTCTTCAGCAAAACTTGTCTGTTCTGTTACAATATTTTTCAAACATGATTTGAAAGAAGGCTGATTGTTGCTAATATTTGCAGAGGCTTCTAGTTTTCTTGCTTTTTTTAATTTGGAGCAGAATAAAGGGCATTCAGGGCTCTGTGAACACAGAAGGAAAAGGCTTTTTTATTGTGTGGTGTACCATAGCATGGTTGCCTTTTCTCCTCTCCTGTTTTTTGTTAAATGCAGCTGAAGACCTGGGCTTTTTGCAGCGGTGTCACTGATAAAAATGAAATGTAAATCAAGAGTACCCAATAAACATATGAAGCGAGCAATCTGAATATAAAGTACTTAAACTTCTACTCTTTTTTTGTGCACTGATCTGTAAAACTAGCAACCCAATCCTGTACCTGTTAGACTGCATAGACACTCAGGTCTGATAATGATGGGAAGTATTCGGTATTTTCAATTCCCAGTGAAGTCAGTGGCAGCCAAGGGAGACTGAAACAAGTCTGTGAATACCTTACAAGATCAGACCCTGATATTGCCAGTGATTATATTCTGCACATGGGTTCCAAATCCATAACAAAATCAGAAAGACATTTGTTTGAGGTATTTATAGAGAGTCTGTTTGACTAACCATCTGTGCTCCAACTGAAGTATACACATGGTCCAGACTGAATAAAAACCAGTTCTATGGATTAAAATAGTACCTTTGACACTCTTACATCTTGAGATTTCAGCGCTAGTTACTTCATTGACCTGTTTACATGTAAAGGTAAATTTTAAAACTGTAAAATCTGAAAGGTAGTGTGAGGAAAGAGTGTGACTGGTCTGTCCACTTCAAAAAGGCTTTGAAGTCAAGGGATGCTGTTTGAATGCTGCATGCCTTTTCAGAGTTGCTGCTTGCTTAAGGTCTCGATTAAGCTAGCTGCCTTCCTCAGTTTCTGAGTAGCTTTTGGGTTTATTTGTGAGTGTAAGGTAAGAATATGCTAAAGTATTCTGCCATGCTTTCACTTGTCTCATATTTCTATTTCAAAATGAGATTCGTTCCTTTTTCTGTTGTTCATGGTTTTCAGTACAAATATTAGCAAAACATTAGAAATGCAGCTGACTATAGGTTGGAGTTAATTGCACTGAGAAACCTCCCTGTGTTTGTTCAGCTTGCTTCCTTCACCAAGATTATCTTTTTCATGGATCAGTATGCTTTGTGTGTTGAAAATGCTGAGATTAGTAATCATAACGAAAAGATGAAAAGCACTAGGCTACAATAGGGTTGGTTCAAAAAATATTTGTAATGGTCACTTATTTATTGAAATTGCTCTTTAGGAACGATTATTGAACAGCAAGTTTTTGGAAGCTGGTTATGCTTGTTCAAGATGGTAGGAAATTGAAGTTTCTGGTATTGTTTCACAAGATTAATTTTCTTTAGTGATAACCTGGGGAATTCTTGAAATTACCTCTTTTTAGTTGATGTAGCACCATCTGCCACATCTGCAAAGAAGATAATTATTTTTAGGAGCAGCTGTGTTTTTTGATTAAGCCTTGAGTCATCAAGGTCAGTATTTTTGAATTATTCAATGGAGGAAGATAGAAGCAATTGTTTTGCATTTTGGTCAATAATAAAGGATGTATTGTTATTACAGTTAGTGCCATAAACCTCATCGTTATTTACTACAGTCCTCTAATTTCCAAGAAATTTGTTTGCCTTCTTCATGAGGCCATTTAGCTTTGTAGGAAAAAAGTATCAGTCACAATTCACGAATCAGTAAGGCAGCACCTGGTGGTAAATAAGGGACCATGGAGACTCTTCTATTAATGGAAATACTGAGGCGAAAGTGGTGTACTTCTTAGCACTGGCTCACAGGTCCAGGTTCCCAGCTGCAGTTTCAAAAGCTGAATTGTAAATTACAATCTCTCACACAAAAAGAAAAATCCCCAAATGAGCCATCCTTTAACAGATTCCTTGTTATGCCTGTGGCTTTCCATGATAGCTCTAAATCAGATGAGCACATCTAAGTCAGATGAGCATTCTCCATCACATAATAAACAAGGGGAGCCAAGCAAAAGTGAGAATTAGGACCTGAAACCTCAACACCCTGCTTTATCTTGTAGCAAAAGGCCTCCAACCTGTGCCAGATGCCTTGGAAGACTAGTGTTTAGTGTAAACTCAATGTGAAGTAGCGAGTATAATCCATGAATGCAGAGCTATCATTTGATGATTAGATGGCTACATCTGTGCAGCAGTTTCTTTCAGCTTCCTGCTGTTGAGGAACTAATGAGACCAGGCAGCTTTTCAAAGACAGAATAGTTCTTCCCTGGGGAGCTAATGAAAAGTAGGTTTATCTTACTGGCTCTGCTATAGAGCAAAGGTGGCAGAGCTGTATGGCCTGAGGAGGGTCTCTCAAGAAATCACATTCATGTTGAAAATTAAAGCTTAGAAAGGGTGCCCACAAGAAAAAGAAAGAGAAGAGGAAACTTTGATCTGAGAGATGAAATAATTGAAAAAGAGATGTTGAAAAGGAAACCCATGTTCCATGTTGAAAGAAAGACCTGTGAATCTGAAGGTATCTAGATAGAACCTTGTACACTGCACCTCCTTGAGTTATGGAAGACTCAGGTTTGTGACATTGGGTGCCCAACCTGAAGAAGCTCGGCTAGGTCCTTGTTTTTCCATCAGTTAGCATGTACTGATACATATCTACTTTGCATGATACCTAGAGCTGTTCATGTAGCTGTCCATCAATGGTGGCCGAAGTGTGCGGGTATGTGTTTCTCTGTACTTCTTTTAGAAGTTGCGCACCCATAAACTCATTGAGCAAAAGGCTGTGGAGTCTAAAACTGTTTCCAACTGTAGCTCTCATAATTTAGCATTTCTTTGTTAAAATTGTTCTTCTTTTCCATGTCTGTGAACCCTGACTGTGTGAACCTGTTTGCAAACAGTGGGAGCCTGGACTTCGTGTCACTAGCACAACGCTGGAGTTGAACTGCAGTGCAGCATGAGAATAAGGGTTCTGCTCTACAGTTACAGCACAAGAAACGAACCTTAATAAAGAAGCTCTGAAAGTATTACAGATACTCGTAAAGGAGTTGTCCCTCATCCTGTGAAACACAGTTGCTGATTGTAGCTGTGCTCTGAGTAATCAGCTGGATGTGAAATACAGCTCTGAGGACTGGAATAGCTGACAAGAGAATTTAGGTTTAGCAGATATCAGTAACACCAAATGCAGTTGTTTCCTGTCTGAACTTCAGTCTGACATGGAGCCTTTTCTCATTCAAAATACTTAATGGCATTGTACATTTATTTCACTNCAGCTGGATGTGAAATACAGCTCCGAGGACTGGAATAGCTGACAAGAGAATTTAGGTTTAGCAGATATCAGTAACACCAAATGCAGTTGTTTCCTGTCTGAACTTCAGTCTGACATGGAGCCTTTTCTCATTCAAAATACTTAATGGCATTGTACATTTATTTCACTCATGCTGTACTTTTAACAAGCTTTTCAAGATTTACAAATGAAAAGTGGGTTTATTTTGGAAAGAAGACAGATTTTAAAGGATTAAGAAGATTTCACAGATCTTTTTGCTTTCCGTATGACTAGGAAGACAGCTTTACTTCTGTATGGAACACATAATGTGCTACCCCTTACTGGAGTATCAGCCAGAGATAGCACAAATTTGTTAATACTCCAGAACATGACTCCTCAGCTGTATTTCCCAGCTATGCTTTAATGTAATTCTATTTGTACTGTTTAATTGAAGTCCAAAAAGGCCTTCAGTTAGTGGCCACACTATCGTCTTTGTTGCTTTTAGTCTCAGCAACACTTTATGCACTAGAAGTTCAGTTCCCTGCACACAGTGTAACTGAAGGCAGGTAGTCATTGTCAGCATATCAACTCCCTGTAGGGCAAGGCAGCGGCCCAGCCATTCGGTCTTCTTCTCAGTGCGGGCGCAAACAACGGGCCTTGTACTTCAACCTGCAGGTCTGACTTGATTTGTGATTTACTATTAGATTGCAGAAGTGACGCATCTTTTAAAAAGAGGCAGTGCACAGCTTCTGCTGGGAGTAGTGAGTTGTACTTAGTACAGAAGCTGCCTTTAAATGTGGACTTATCAAGGAGGATACTTATACAATACTTGACCATCTGAACATGAGTTTCTTATTTTTAATGGAGATGTAAAACCAGAATGACTTCATATGTTTAATGTCCCTCATTCTGTTAAAGAACTTGATAAAAGGCCTATAAATTGCTTTGTCAAATGCCAGAGAAATTACTGCCCAGAAATGTTACTGTTTATCTATATAATTTGAGCAATGCAGCAGAATTTTGTGAATAGACAGAAGTCTCCCTTCTAGATACAATCTTAGAGACTGCTGCTATCTTAGAGAGTATTACGTGGTATCACACTTTTCATATGAAGTCAGTTAACCTACTGGTCTCACTTGTGCATCTGTATTCAGTCCTCCCATGCAATTCATGAAGCTTTCCCCCAGTTAGCAATTAATAAGTGCCAGGTTAGTTTTATATTTTTCATTCACTCTTCTAATTCCAGCACATATAGACACCTTTTTTTAATATGGAATAACACCACACACATCAGCAAAATTCTTATTGATGAAGTTACTTATCAATGGGAGTAGATATATTCATAACTGGTCCTAAGCAATATCAAGTGAAATATATATACACGAATCTTTGAGAGAAAGGTAGCGTTGCTGATGCTTGACCGTGGATTTGGGCAAAAAGTGAAAGTAGCCTCCTCTTAACATACTGGTTTAAGCACAAGTGAAGGTGACTTTTGAAAATGCATTTTAGTTTTTAATTGAGCATACCAGGAAATTGCACATGGTCTGTTATCCTGTTGGAACTGATGAAAGATTACTAGTTAAGCCATGGTAACCTGATTGCTTGTTGTGGTCTATCACAACGTGTTCCACATCTCATAGATGACTTGCAATAAATTAAAAGCATTCTAGAGACTCAGTTTGGGAAGCAGAACTTGATCATGTAGGATACTCTGTCCCTAGAACATTTCTGGAGAAATAGCCCTTTGGTGGTCTTTAATTGCAATCACATCATGTCCAGAAAGAGAAGCTTCACTAAGCTTGCAACAATTTGATTATTATACGGAGGGACATCTTACAAAACTGGCCTGAACTATTCCAAAAGAAAAGTGTGAGGGGTGGTACCAGCTGTGCAGGCAAATAACTTGGCTGGGGGAGCTTGTTTTTATGGTTTTGTATTTCACATCTGCACAGTCCCAAAGTAAACGTAGTTCTGTTGCATACAACTGACTCACAAAACAAAGTATGTGCGTGACTTACCTTTGCTCTAAACCTACAATGTATCAAGCTATTCCACCTAGATTACAGAATTCAACCACTCCTGTCGTGCTTTTTACATTTTAATCACTGTTTACGTCTATCCAGGCAGGTAAAAATGCGGCAAACATTACCAAGCTGAGCTAATGCAGCAAGTATTTAATTTGCTTTTCCGAGCTGCCTGTTTATGAAAACAAGCTAGTACCACTTCTCACAGTGTCATTCAAGACAGACAGGTATGATTATAGGCAGCTCTATGCTGTCCTCTAGTCTTCAAAAGACTCCGGTCTGCTATTTTGTATCCAAAGTATGTAGCTCAGGAGAGCCTTCCAAAAAGGGAAAATTAAGGTAATAAATAGACCAGTAACGTCAGCAAGGAGAGTATAGACAGCTTCTTGTAATCTAACTTAAGTTAAATCTCTTTGCTGAACTGTGTTGTGGTATCGTCTGAGTTATCCATGTAGCTGAGTCACTGGAAAGGATTTTTGGGGTTTGTGTCTTTTTTGTTCTTCAGCAACTTTGAATCTCCACTGATGCATGAAGTCCCAGAGCACCAAGGCAGCAGCACAGACAGTTCGGCAAGCAGTTTGGGAAGCTCTGTCACAGCATGTAAGAAGGTAACCTCTAAATTTATGTTGTATTCAAAGGCAGATATATCCCAGGTTATAGCTTTGCTTTTTAACTTTTGTCGTTATTGGGGAATATAAAATTTAACTGATACCTAAAAAAGTGAAGGACTGATACAGAAAAATAAATTCTGGGTGCTGTTATGGTGTCTTGCAATTTTGTCTGCCTGGTCTATACTTGTCTGTTCCCAAAATATATTTAATATATATGGGAGATAAACTCCCCTGAACACTTCTATTTTTCCTCATTATTTGACAATATGGAGTAAAAGCAGTGCATAGTGTGAATACATTCAGGACTGCTCTTCAGTAAGTGGCAAGTTTCTAGGACCCAGCCTGAGGGTCCAGAGCTTTGCTTCTCTCAGGTCAATACAATGGAGGGTCCTTCATGAAACAACTTTTCTGCCTTCCCTAGTATCTGACTGGAAGGGTTTCAGCAACACAAGAGGTAGTATAGATTTGACCATTGATGGTTTTGTTGCCTCAAAATGGGTTTATATGTAGCTATTTAATTTAGAGGATGTGGAGGAAAAAAAAAGCGGTGCCTGTGTGTGTATGAATGTCATTAGAAGGAGTCAGACATGACTGATGTTATTTTAAGCATATAGGTAATTTCAGTACAACTGAGAATACACAGGTGAAGACCACGGGTGCTTCCTTTTATTCCTCCTCCCCAGGGCCAGGTTATGGCAGTACAGTCCAAGGGAAGGGGTCACTACCAAAGACCTATTGAAGAGGACAGCCCATCTTTCATCTCTCACTTTGCCGTAATCCTCAGAGCTCTATTGTCTCCCACAGGCATAATTATAGAGCTGATAAGAAAGCATTTGTTCTAACACAGAAATGTGATAAAACTTCATAGTTCATTCAGTTTTCTGTAATTCTTGATTTCTTCTTTTTCCTTCCACTAGTAATAATAATGCTTTCCTTTTTTTCTTTTTTCAAAACAACAACAATAGATATTTATATATGTAAGCAGAGAAAGATAAAACGTATAGAAGATAAAGATTTATTTTCCTCATCCTGAAAACCACATTGTGGTGTGGGGAGTGAGGATTGTCTGTTTACAGAAATTTGGTTAAATGGAGAATCATTGATATATAAAAAAGAACTCAATAGACTGATGTGTATGCTGAGACAGGGCTTATCCAGCTCACCCCAACATGGCTAAAAGACAAAGTGTCAAAGGGTCTGTTTATTTGCAAAAGAATACTTGATTTTTTAAACAATGCTGCTGACTGTAATTGGAATCTTCATATAGACAGAAATAGGCAGAAAATCCATTGTGTGGTAGAACATCATAAATTTTTATTTAATCTCAGAATTGTCTATTTTATGTAAGGCTGAAGGACAGTGGCACAGAACTGAGAAGTGCCACCACTGTGTTTACAAAATGTTCCCAGCTTGGTCACCTTCAGAAGCACCACTCTCTTTTAAAGGCTAGTCTTTACCACATGATTTAGAGCTGCTTCACATCTCTGATCGCTTAAGTGTGAACTTTTCATTGTAATACAAGTTGATTTTATGATTGTTGGCACACTGAAAGAAGTGCTTCACTTCTGTCTACAGTTCTGACAAACAGCAGGATGTTTTGGGCTTCTTTACAGCATTGTCACAGAATGTTACCATTCTTTTTTTGTGCGGAAAAAGATAAAGAGTTACCAAAAATAGGCCGTTACGGTCTCTTTTAGCCTCTGTTAGTTACAGTGATTTTTAAGTTAGATGTGTGATTGGTGGTGGAGTGAAACACTATGCATTCCTGCTGCAAGGGAACAATTTAAACAGTTGACTTGCAGATTTGAGCAATTGTATTTGGCATGAATGGCTACTGTCAGGAACCATATGAGATGTGGCCTGTTACTACGAAGACCATCTGAACGAATGCAGAAGATGTGCCCCTTGATATCCCATGTTATTCTGCATGTCCCGCTTTCATATCTTTTTTGACGAGTAGTAATTAACCAAAGCAATTAAGATGATCAGCCACGAAGACGCAGATGTTTCATTTGTGGAGCAGAGCTTTTTTAATGTTGTCTCAGTTATAGATATTTACTGTATTTTAATGTATTATGATCTAAATCAGGGAGCAGGAAGCTGTTACACTAAACTCGTATGCAATGTTTTCCTCTGGGGAAGAGTGACTTTTCTAATCCACACTCTGCTAGAGGCTGATTTAGTTCATTGATTCACAGCATACCGAATAATGCTGACGGCTGAGTCTCTAGATGAGAGTGGAAAACTTTTTTTAGAACCATGAATTACTGCTGATTTCACATTTAGTGCATGATGCAAATTCATCCTGATTTATTTTCTGAGTGTGATGATCCTGCCCTGAACCAGATATACAGCAGTATAGTGTGTGCAGCTGTTACGCATAAGTATGGTCAATGCATCAAGTTCTGCTTTCAATTGTACCATTGCAAATCAGAAGCAACCTCACTGAATTCAGCAAAATTGCTAACAATGTATGTCAGTGGGATTGGCCCAGAACTTGTCTCAATTAGGTAAGAATGAAGAGAAGTTCAAGACGGGGGGAGGAAATCTTGGCAAGTTATGCTGTTTGCCTTAAAAGTGCAGGCTATATAAAAGAAGGATGCTGACTGACAGCTGAAGTAGTACAGGTTTAGGTTTCCTATCCTTTGGTACAGACCAGCTCAGTATATTTTGAAAATATGCTTAAATGTAAAAATGGCAATCAGAATGTACTGGTAGAGTTACATCTCTGAGGAATACCAGTTCTCACATTGTATTTCATTAATTAATCAGCCCTGTTAATTTAGGCCAGCTCCTTCAAGCTGACACACTTTTAATCACCACAGTCATACATTATTTCACTATAAAGACTCCAGTATATTCCTTTAAAAACATTAATATCCCAGCAAGTTTTAATACATATGCAAACTCCCACTTTATGTAAATACATGGACCTAGTTAACAGGGAGAATTGCTTTACAATAGCAAGGTACTGTAAAAGCAGTATTACATTCACCCTGACTGTACGTTTGTCTTTGACTGTGATAATATTGCTGTCTGTTACCAACAAAATATGCCCAAAAGTTCACATGGCTTCTATGTATGCATTTTTGCATAGCAGGTGTGTGTAGCCCTACTGTGATCAGCATTGTGGGTTGGCCCAAATTACCCTTTCTCCAGAGAAGTCCTAGTGAGAAGTGAGAATAAGATGTCTGTAATGGTCCTAATGCAGAAACTTGCATTGCATAAGGTAGTGTTTTAAACTCAGTTTACCCCTCATTCCTGCCACCGCTTAAATGTCACCTTCTGTCTCCTGAATACCATTCGGATATGTTTAAAACCAGACCATGTACAAGGAGCCCTCTTCCCACATCTTCCTGCATGCCTCTCATTTCCCACAGCACTGTTTTTTCGGAGTAATTTCCAGAGGCTTTCCAGATGGCTGGTTGACTTCGGGCCAACCTGTATTCCTTAGATTGCTGACCTCTACCAGCTTCTGCTGCCTGGACTCAACTATATCTGGTTTTGTTTTTCTCACCTGTATTCTTCAAATACAAATTGCTGGATATTATTTTCCCCAACCTTCAATAGGAAAAGCTGTGCCTATTGAACCCTTCTTCAAATTTCTGGCTGCATTCTCAAGTGCATGTGTAGAACTACTTATGCACACATGAGAGCAAAATCTGGCCCAGGGAAAACATCATCCTACTAATGTTGTTCATCTCCTCAAGATCACGTAAAAATCACATGCTGTCCAAAACTTCCATGTAATGATTTATACCCTTGACTTCAAAGTCTTGTATGAAAAGCTGCATACAAAAATTAGATATACTATAAAGCCTTTCAGTTTATAAACCATCCTGGAGTGACCCAGGCTTGGCAGCTATGACCTGACCTGACTGAAACATTTGTTCAGGAGAGTTATTTCTTCTGTTGGTGCTTTACCAGTATTTGCTTCCTGATAAAAACAACCTTTCCAAGAAAGATAGAGCTACCAAGGGTCATTTAACATCCCCCAGGAAGAAAACTAGGAGAAGTTTGGACTGCCCAGCTCATTTCATGGGTTTATCATTTACAATATACATCTGCTATGACGTAGCTGTTCTGAAACGTCGCATATGCACACCGAGTCCTTAGGAGACAAAAAAGAGTAGTATCAAGGATTTCTGAAGCTTGTTTCTGCATGATAATTTCTGCCTGTTCTGCTTTCTCAGAAACTATCTGAGATTTGGGAAAGAAAGATCTGAAGTGGTTAAGGCTGAAGACAAATTCACTGTGATTTTTAAGGAAATGAAACAAGACTGCGTGTTACAGGAAAAGCTATTTGAGCTGAAGAGAACTGTTTCCTATGTATACAAAACTGTGTCTTAACAGGGAATTAGAACTTCAACCCTTGAGAATGAGAAGATCTAGAATGAGATTAAATCTGAAATCAGATTTATATACATGTAGATATATATGTACGTGTGCATGTATGTATATGTTCAGTTCTTTATGTCTTCGTAAAAGCCTCAGAGGATGGTAAGTTTTGGAAAAGAGGAAAAAAATGCTTGATTCTAGATTTTACCTACCAGTTTATAATTGTTCAGTATTTACACATTTGAAAACAATTCTTAAAAAAAACCCCCAACAGTTTATAACACTAACAGGAAATTGTGTCTTTGGGATATGAAATATATTATTTTCCCCATCTAGTCTCAGAGTTAGCTATAGCGGCAGGAATCTTTCTGCACTGAGACAGGAGGTTATAAAATTTATTGAGTGCAGAGTCATTCAACTGGCAAACAAGATTAGCTAGCAGCCCACAAGAAGAGGCTAGTTTTGATGTGAAGCATTCCTGAGCCTTTGTCTTTCTCAGAATAAAGTCTTCGGGCACAGTGCTTTTTCCAAGTATTTTGTGAACCCTAAATTTGTATTTAGAAGCTCTTTGGAAGAAATCCCATAGCAGGGCTGGAGTACTGAGAAACAACCACCACAAAGGTACAAAGCCTTTGTGGAGAGTGCTGAAGAAGGGCACTGAAGCAGGCTGAACTTATGGAGTGTGGTGTTCCCCATCACCTCCTCATCCGTCTTCTGCAGACTTTTATTCAGAAATCAATATAGAATAATATAGGGAGTGCAGTATTAACTATCTAACTGGCTTTCTGCTAGAAAGATAAAAATGAGAGTGGGCGTTAGTCTGTGGGAAGTAGTAAGCTCACTTGTGGATTGCCCCTGAGTATCAGAAAATTGTGTCAACTGGCCAGGTCAGCTTTCCACAGTCATTCATCTTTCCTGAGAAATGAAGAGGCCTCAGAAGTTCTTCTCACTTCTTTTCCTAAGGAAGGGATCTAGGCTTATGGATCAAGTGTTCCTGAAGTAGAACAAAGGTGTGTCAGTGCAAAACATGCAATAAGATAAAGGAAAGTACTGTGGATAGATTTTTTTTCCAGGTAGAGCAACAAATTTATATTTTGAGATATCATTATTAAAATGAAAGGCTGAAGAGCTAGAGTACAGCCTATTTCCATGCAATGAAAGAATTGTGAGAAGTACAAATAAAATCTACATTCATTTCATAAACATACTTCTTAACATTGCTGCCTAGGGAAGACAATAAGCCATATAAAATATTCTACGAGCAGCATGATTGTTGCAGCTCTTCTTTTCCTGCTGTTGCCTAGTTGTTTTAAAAATATTAAGGGTCCCTCTTATTCATGGAAGAATATTGGTACAGAGACAGCAAGTAAGGAATTCAGTTCAGTCTAATCAGACTTGCAAAACTGTCTTTGCCTCCTTATAGTCTACAGGTATCTATAGCCCCATGTTGTTTTTGTCTGAGCAAAGCTTGAGGCATAAGCTGTAGGACTGAGTCAACACAAAGAGATTAAATGCTGAGTTTTGATCTCAGGGTACTGACTGAGCTCACTACTCATTACAGCAGATCTTAAGTACTTTAGCTTCTCAGAAAGCAGAAAAATGTGTTTAAGAAGAAAGAGTTTGTAGCCTAGGCAGTCCCAGAAATGAGGCTGATGGCAGAATGAATAGTACTGATCTATTCTGGAGAGAGATACAGTAAATCATAAGGGCTGCAGGTTTGTGCACCCTGGTATAATTAAATAATTAGTTTTCCCAACATCTGTGTTTATCACTTTAACACAGAGCAAACTCCTAGCGGTATTTTCCAATAAAAATGTTAGGCTTAGGCATCTCCTTCAAGTATCTCCAAGGACTTCTAGTTCTGAAAGAAAACAGGCTAATACTTTAGGGGATATAGAAACCACTTGGTTTAAGGTCCATTAACTGGACAGATCCAAAAAGAATAGGGGTCCCAGTCTTGCCCCCCAAAAATTTGCAGGAAAGATTTCCTTTGAGTTACAACAATAGAGTTCAGGCCCTCAAAGTACAGTAGAACTGAGTAAATTTTTTATTTATTTTAACTATTTTTAACTATTTTAACAGATTCTCTGCAGTAACAGTCTGCTAGAATCAACAGACTACTGGCTGCAGAATCAGAGGACACCATGCCAAATTGGCTTTCTGGAAGACAAGTCAGAAAGCAGCTGTGCCTCAGTAAGTACTCACAGTAACCACCTCTGGGGAAAAGTCCATTGAGATTTAATTGGGTACAGTGTGGGGCCGACCACAGTATATGTTAAATTTTAAAAAAATCACTGACTGACACTTAAATTATAGCAATCTATCTATAGTTTCTATAATTTCCGTCTTTCTGTTAAAAGCAAACATACAAAGCAAAAATGCATACAGATTTCTATACCAAGCACATTAATAAAGATTACTGCAGAGGTTTCTCCACATTTGGCCTTCAGTCTTTGTGGCCCTCCATATTTTTTTATGTTCATAATCTTCAACTGATGAGAGAAAAATAAGCCAAAGAGAAAATTATTCCAAACTGTAACTTGTTAAGTGGCAGGTTGGAAAGAGCAGATGTTTAAAAGGCTGCTCAATGTTCTTGAAGACATAGAGATACAATTAAAGAGAAAACACTTTCCATATTAGATGAGGGGAATCTGCTAAAGGATTCAAACAGAATAATTTTACATTTGAAATTAAATTTAAATCTATAGTGGGTTATAATGCAATTAAGAGCAGCTTTTCGTTAACAGTGTACATGAAGAAGCAGGAGTTGTTACGTTGCTTTACACACTACCTACACAAAACTGAATGGAAGTACATTGCTATGATTGTAATAGGTTTTTATTTGATGAAGGAGTCAGGAGAGCAGATCCTTACTTGGAATCCTGTTTCATTGCTGCTCCCTGGCCCCAGTGAGCCAACGAGGGCTTTAGAAAAGAATAGTTTTATCTCAGGCAAAAGGTTTCCTGCCCTGCTTATGCTACACGCATCCTAAAGACCCGCTGAAGGCTCTCATGGCATCTGCTGGTATCCCCTCAAGGACACGGACATTTCAGCTCTAGCTGATGAACCTAGACATCTGCCATCAAGAAAGTGAAACTCCATCCCATGGTGGTGATGACTGGAGGCTTTGTGTCTTGCCCGGGGGATAATGCAGCATGCTTGAGAACAGCAGGAGTGATACAACAGTGTAGTTGCAACAGTTAAAAGTTAGGAACGTGGTCAAAGGTTATAAGGCTCAACTCACTGTTACGCTGTCCACTGGACTACCAGTTTCCACAAGACACAGTGAGCAAAACACACAACCTAACCAGAGTGTGCTAGTAAGCAACCATACAAGGTGTAAGGTGAGAAACTGAACAGACTCCTGTGTCTATTTTGGATGATGCTGCATGAAACAAGGAAAGGGATGTTAAGGAGTAATGTTTAATGGTACTACTTTAGTAGACTCCCAAAAGTAGACATACAACAGTTTCCTGGGTTTTGAGCATTCAGCATGTATTCTCCTAAGCAGAAAGGTCACGGTATTGGGAAGTACAAACATTGTTCAATTGCAGCTGAAGTGCTGTCACTGGAACGGTATACAAAGTACATTCTTAACCAGAATGGGGTCATCAGGCAGGTAATTAGTGCTATCCCTGTTGTTTGATTATAGAAAGGATTGCTTTTAATGCAAAAAACAATGACCACAATCACTTGGGTTTACTGTTTAGTATTTCATATCCTGAAAGACAGCTTATTTTCTCAGAGGAAATGATTACTCCAGATAATAATATAAAATTAATTATGACTTGCTTTTTGATTTGTTAAGCTTTATTCGTGTTTCTTTGAATCTTACAGGAAATTGTATGTATCTCTGGTAGGATGGAGCTACTGATAAAAGATAGCTTGTTAAAGCAAGACTATACTCAGATTTTGGTTTAAAAGACTAAGTATAGCTGCTTGATACACACTTTTCCTCTTGAAAGCACAGATCGTATTTTATCTAGCCCTGGTCAGTCACCTTGTAGGGAAAATAAGCATTACTTTTACCATTCTGCAGATGTGAGAATAGAGGCATAAGTACCGGAATGACTTTTCATCACAGTTCCAAAAGAAGATTCTGAGATAAGGGATTTCAGCAAGTCACAGTCCCAAATCTCACCTGTGCTGAATGCCCACAGATTTTCCCTGGCCAAGTCATGCAAGGTGATAATTTTGTTTTAATCCCCTCTTTGTCAAAGAAAAGACAAACAAGAGAAAGCTCTTTCCTAAGAAAACATCTTGTATTACTATAGCGTGATGGTGTAGTTCTGCTTGTAGGCAGAGGGTAGGCAAAAGTGCTCCGTGAGGCTTCCAGGATACAGAACTGCCCCACGGTTCCTAATGCCATCATAAACTGCAAGACCCTGACTGACCCCTTTCTTACATAAGAGGAATATTAGCATATGCTTTGAAACAAGGTCTGCCAAGTCATCTTCTCCCATTGCCTACTCCTTGCATAGTGTGCATATAGGACAATCAGCTTTCCCCCTATGGCTTTCTGACCACAGTGCCAACTCTACACACACACAGTTTTGCAATTTTCAAAGCAACACTTTAGTACCTAGTTGATTCCGCAATTTACAGATATCAGTATAGAAGAAAAGAGATTGTACTGAAAGAATTTTGTATTAACAAGATTGAAGTGGAATGTACATAATATATTGAGTGAAATTAAGATATCATATATAGAGAGCATTACTTTAGAAGCTAAGAAGTTATATATCATTTTGGAACATTGCTGTTCACATCAACAGAAAAGGTATTTGGTGGCCTGGAAGCTTAGTTCTTGATCTGTCCCTGAAAGTTACGCTTTTCAGTTGCTGTTTAATATTTACTCATAAACTGTTATGAGCAGAACTGAAGTTTTGTTCATATTCCTGGGTAATTTATTCCAGTACAGTACAGAATTTTAATTTGGGTGCCTAAAAAGTTGCACAACTAACGTAAATAAAAGCAGTAAACTAGAAAACTTTTACATTAATCATCAAACTTGATATGTGGATCAGAATGTAAGCACTTTTTTTTTTCCTCAGAATCGCACTCCCCACCTTAGATACGTGAGTAGTTCATTTGACTGTGCACAATACATGAGCAAACAAGGGAACAGGAAATACTTAACCACTATGCAAGTATTAAGCATTAGATCGGTATCATACTTGGAACCTGCAAAGCATTTAATTGTGAGTCGTTTCCAACAACTGTCATTAATCAAGCATAAGCTGCAGGAATGAGGGGGGAATAAGGATATGAACATGGAATAGTTTCCCCAGCTTCTCAATTACCAAGCAAACCAGGCTGCCCTTAGCAGAAAGTATGTTCTATCTTCTCTTTCATGTGGAAGATTTTATAAATTGTTGTTGTCAATGGTGCCAGAGGTGTTTTAATCAAACTACGTCTGAAAGTTGCCACTAGGTTTGCAGAAGGAAAAAAGAAATCTCAAATGTACTATATCATTAGCAGTTGCACTTCCAAAGACAGCTGGTAATACATTTAGCTATAGTATTCAGTTTTCATTTGGAGAAGTTCATGTTTGTTTATAAGGAGTGTAATCTTACTGTAACTATAAATGCAACAAGACCATATGAACATAGCTTTCATAAATGTTATATTCATTATGTCCCACTGCAGATTAGCACAGTTAGTACAAGTAAAAATAGACTCATTGCTGTCCTACATATGCTCACCAAGTATACTAGCATGGATCTATTAAAACACTAAACAATTAACTCAGTTATAGCAGACTACATTTTCAAAGACAGAATTTTTTTAAAGAAGAACAGGTATTTTGGTATGTTTGGTCCATTCATTTCCAAACGGGTTAATGAAAATGTAGCCATTATGATATTAAAATAATAAATTGTGTTAGAGAAACAGTATTTCATATTTGCTTAAGCTGGAAATCTTCTCCTGAGCTCTGAAGATTGTTATTTCAAATTCTTGTACCCCACCATAACAGAAGAAATGCTAGCGTGTCTATATTTAATCCAGTGTTTCTGGTCATCTGCAAGGATGAACAATAGAAATCAGAGGGAGAAATAAAAGCGAGATGGAGTGTCCTCCATTTTTATGCCAGTTTAGCAGTATGTTGGCGAGTTGTCTATGAAAAGAAGTGTTGCATGTATAATGAGTGAGTATGATGTGAACAGAGTTTGAAAGATTGTCTTGTCCTAACTTTCCTTTTCTACTTTCTATACGTACTAGTTTTGTCTAATTCTCTGTGTTTACATTTAGGAAATCGGATTAGATACACTAGGATTGAGTCCAGGGGATCAAGGCTAACTATCTTAGGTTATTAGGGTTTTCTAGGGAGACTTCCTGCAGAGGCTAGTCAGGAAGGGACAGCTGAAAGAGATTTCTGTGTGCTTAAAGTGAACACACAGTGCTTAAGAGTGAAGGTAAATCCTAGGTAGTAGTGCTGTTTATTTTAATTTCTGTGTTGGAATAAAACATCCTGCCAGCTCTCTTTAAAACCTCACTGGGTTGAAGTGTGCTACCCTCCTTATTTCAGATGACCCTATCTGATTTTGCCATGCTGTCTGCTTGAAAAGGTTAAACTACCTCAAAGAACTTCTTCTACACCTTCTTTTTTTCCTTTTCAGATAATATTTGAGTAATTGCTAAACATTCAATTAAGCTTAGTTCAACAATGATACTGTTCAGGAGCAGTTTACTGCTGCAGATTAGAATACATAGTTTCATGCTAATATCATAATTAGATAGTATAAATTTTAAAGGTAGTTTAATTATGGAAGTCTTGCTTTGTTTGTTTACACTGAATGAGAACTTAATCAAAATCCACCTAATAGAATAAAATACATGGAGTCGTGAGACATAATCATTCATAAGCTTCACATAGTAACTTATAACTGTAATTAAAATAGGTGTAATGTGACATTTGTATTACCCCATGGAGAGACCTCATAAAATAAATGTAGTTTCACAGAAATATATATACCTTTGTCAACTCCATTACTGCCAATTATCTTTCTCTGGACCTACATCAAATGGTGCCTGCTTTGGACATGCTTTTAAGCAAACCTTATTTGAAAAGAAAAAACTTTGTCCCTACTTTCCCTCCAACGATCCAGATTATTTAATTACCAGTGCTGAACATTTGTGGTTAGCTTATGTTAGTACAAGGTAAGAGATTTAAATTCTTCCTTAATTAGATTATTTATAGTTTCTTCTAGCATTGGACTATCCTAAATTGCAAAGTCTTAATCTTGCACACAGAAAAGTCATTTATTATTCTTCGTAGCAGTTCCTAAGATTTGACATTTTTCTTTTCAGTGCCCATGTGCATGATTAAGATGGTATTGCCACACTGCTAAGGACGTATCTTAATTGTCTTTTAGGAATTCTTAATGAAAAGAGTTATTTGGAAAAAAGTAGCATATAGAACAACACAACAAAAAAAATATGGTATTATAGTCCTTCAAGACATTTGGTGTTCATTTACCTCAAGCTGCAAAAATCATAGCAGTGAATTTTACAGAAATGCTCTGGCCTATCACACTGTAGACCAGCAAAAGATAGAAAAAACATTAGAAATTATATTTGAAAAAATATTTTCTCTCAAAATGGACCCACACTCCTCCTAGAATCTCTCCACAAAATGCAATGTCATGTCCTCTCCCTCTTCGCATGACCATCTTGTCCCAACACAGAGGCTGGGAAGCAGCCTTCCCGCTCCACACAGCCTAACGAGGAATTGCGCTTGAGAGCCACCACTGCCTTCCCAAGCAATGTGCCTCCATGTGATGGGTGGTAGGATTTCCAGACTTTGGCAGAAATGCTGCAAACTTTTTGTCAAGTGTCCTGGAGAAGTAGAAACACAAACTTTACACCATTAAATGGCAGTGATAGACATGGAAGGCAGAAAATCTCTGTTCTTCAAGTAAAACAATGCAATAAAAAACAGTGCTAATTTCTTACTTTAGCATAACAAGATACCATTTTTTAAAGAATCAGGACATGACAAGGGCTCTAAAGCCCATTTTAAAATCATTTTATGTGTCCTTATAGCTGAAAAAAGAAAATCTGACTTTGCAGGCAGATGGGTGAGAGAACAGTTTCAATAAAATGTTTAAATATTTCAAACATTCTTGAAATAGCCCAGCAACTTTTCCACTTGCAGGTACTCCTACTCTGTAACAACAGGAATGCTCACACCAGAATACTCCATACAAGTACGCATATAACATAGGCTATATGCATAGACATACGCAGTTGTATATTGGTTAGATCCAGCCCAAGGGATTAGCAGGAACACAGGGCCAGAGTAGAGATCAGAGAAAGGGGAAGGACGGCAGCCCAAACTTCAATCAAATTTAGTCTTGTTAAAGTACCCTGTCATTTAATTGCTGGCTGCTTTTGTCTGACCACATGCCATTTGCGCTTTTTCTCCAAGTGGTCTGATGAGTGCTGGTGGTAGCACAAAGGAGAGTGGAGGACAACACGACTAGGGAAGTGGGGATGGTGGAGACAGTAACCAGCTAGTGAGTGAGCTTATGCCACATGGAAGAACTCTAATCCATCCACAGCACAGGAGGAGGAAGAATTGCAGCTTGGGGTTGTTGGCTGGTTAGTTGAGTACAGGAGAACATACCTGGTCTAGGAGACAGACATTAGCATCTCAAGGAAAGGAAGCAATGCTTATATTAGTGAAGGGTGGCAGGGCTGTTGCCTTGTTGAGAAATAAAACAGATTGTTAAGAAAGTAAACAGGTGATGTAATTATGGATCATGTTGTCTATTATCTCTCTGTTTACTGAGATAATGAAAAATGTCATTTTGCCATCATAGCAGCTGGATTTTCAGAACTGGCTGCTTACCTTGCTACTGCATAGCTGTGCTGTGCTAAGCAGGTACCTAAGCATTGTCAAGTTTGTTGCAGTTTAGCCATCAAGCTTTTCAACAGACTCAGGAGGAGGTTAAGGATGCCATTACGTACTAATTTGAGCTGGTCAGTTTAGGGCTTCTCTGGTCTCACCTCCTTCTCCACCCCCTACTTCATATTTCTTACTGCCCTGGCATTTGTACAAACGTGCAGTAAGTCAGTTCAGAAAGAAAAGTAATTATGAAATTAAGAAAGTAGTTTTTCTGGCCAACTCTTCCTTGAATCATCTCACTGTATTCTCAGACAAATGCCGTCAAGTGATGGAGCAAAAACGTCCAGGAAACAGCTCCGACAAATTCAAACTGAATGATAACATCTGGAGAAAGGGAAAATCCTTGGCAAAGTGTATTTTGTGGGGAAGAAAGAGCAGCTTTCAGTTGAATTAAAGTACATTGTGAGTGATTTTCATTCTTTTCTTCACCCCAGTCTTTGTAAAGATTTGACGCCATATATCTCTAGATGTTTAGGTACAAATGTACAGATTTATATTTTACATCAATCTTTGATACTAGAATTACTTCCAGGTAACTTGCTAACAATAGTGCGGACACTGGGTCCGAGTGTTGAAATCTATCTCCAGTATGTTCTCCAGAGTCTCCAAATAATGAAAGCATGCCCTTAGTGAAGGGTGGAGATCTGCTCTTACAGAAGTTCAGAAAAGAGGATTTTTCTTCCCTGGACTGGTAGTAGTCAACAAGGCTGATTATACAGCCAAGTATAAAAGTGCAATCTTGAATCCCTCCCAAAGTTTTTTATTTTGTTTGTTAGTTTTTTTAAAATCAAAACGATATGTGTGTTCCTGAATAGTGACCATACATAGCTGAAACAACTGTTTGAATAAAGATTTACATGTCCTAGTAAATGTAGCAAAGCCCTATTTGTCTGCATAAAATAGACAGACCTACATACTAAGATGTTTGCTCTCCCTCATGAGGTTGCATGCACGCCCTCAGCAGTATGGCCTATAGACAAGGGATTACAAGAGTGTTTACCTTACCTTTCACACAGTCATTACTCAGCCATCTTCAAGAATAGCATTATTGCTTTCAGAAATCAAAATCCATCCGTTGCTTTCCAGATCTGAGCCATAATTACTAGAGGTATTTTTAGATTCAAGTCCCATCTTCCTATTCAGCCTGACGATACCTTAATTATATCCTGACAAGGACCAGGAATCAACAGCTGCAGGCTAAATTGTGGCATTGAGTCTTAGTCCTTTCTCAGGCATGTGTGGGTGTTCATACTGCTGTGGTAAGGAATTGTACCTTCCAGAGAGCTACTCTCTTGCTCACACAGAGAAGTAAGAAATCCTCCTCTTCACCGGTTACTCTCTGCCTTATGGAGCCCAGTGCAGGCAGACTGAGCACTAGTTTAAAAGACCACTGAAAGGATTACTTGTATAATCTGTAAAATACGTTTCTTGTTTTGCTCTTGTACGTACTTGGCTCTGAAAATTGTATCTTCACATATGAGGTAATGTTAAGGCAGAAGTTCAGTATGCCCTTAAAGCACTGTATTTCCACATTTTCAGCACCACACATATATTTTATACAGCAGGCAAAAGCTGCCTCATGAATTTCGGGGTGGGGAAGATTGACAATAGATTTTCTTCTCTTTCCTTCTAACTTCAGACCTGGATACTCTTTAGTCTTCTGTCTAGATCTGCCATCTTCTTTCCTGTCTCTCTGTGATACTCACATACAGCAGTGTTTTCCTATCAGTATTTAAGAGAACTGGATGCTTAGCTCTGACAAAGCTATAAATAAGCACTGGGAGGATCAAGCATGGTATTACAGCTGTATTGCCTTCAGCATTTCACACTGGCATGTTCTCAGTGGCTCCATGGTCTGCTTTATCAAGAAATGGGATTCTCGTGCTACCTCCAGAGTGGACATCTGTAACTGCTTGCTGCTGTTATAACCACAGGCTCCCTCTAACCTATATTGCAGTGTGAGGCTTATAGAAATTTGTTAAACATGAAGTATACAGGGCGCTGGAGAAAGCAGATGTTGCATGTGGCATAAATATTTATTGGCATATTTTCTTTAAGTCATAAGTGACAATTAATTACATCAGACCTCAAAGGAATAGGTCTTAATGGGAAGAAAATATTCACAGATGTTTTTGAAGCGACGGATTATGAAGAGATGACTCAGGATGATTCGTTAATGCAGTCCAGCCATTAAAACAGGGATAGCCTCTAAAATATTAAGACCCATAAATCCACCAAGTCATTTGAGATATGCACCTTCTGAAGAATAACTGGGACTAAATTTCAGGTACATTACTGCTAAAAATGCTGGAGGGAGAGCAGTATAACACATCCTTCTGACAACATACAATGTGTATCTAAAAAAGAATTGTGGCTGCGCTCAGGAGACACAGGGGAGTCATGTCAGGACCCTGTTTAGGTGAACTCGAGTGGCTCACAGGACCTAGTGTATAGTGGGTTGTCTGCTTCTGGAAACGCTCCATTAGGCCTTGCAAGGAGAGCGGTTGGAAACCTCATCTGCATGTTAGATAGCAGATGTGCAGCTTATGGGAGAGATTTTTACATAGAATCTGAAAAAAGTAATGTTATTTTTGTAGCCTTCCTAATGAAAATATAGGGCAAGAAGGGGAAAAAGACTTTCTCCACTCACATCTAGAGAAGGAAATTGTTGCTCTCTAATCATGTGAAGGACTATAGAATAGAAGGAAGGCCCAGCCTTGGCTTCAAGTTGATGTTTCCCCAACCTGCCCTGCACCCTGTTGGAGTTCTGGGCAGAGAAACTGTCGGTAGAGTGCCATGGTCCTACTTTGACAAGGATGGATGTTTTTGTGGTTTGCAGCAGCCTGATCTCACTTTGGTGAGGTGAGAAGGTACCACTGTATAGCTGAGGGATAACCTGTCACGAAGCCTTTTGAGTTATTTAAATTACAGTGCAGAAGGTGTGCCTGAACTTCTTCATACTCTAGGGTTATCACTTGTAAATTCTGCCACCTGTGTAACGTGCCTGCCTCACACTTCCATTCATGTACATACTTTTGCAAGCAGCTACGTGGCATATCTAGTACTTCCAAATGAATATTTTTGTGTTTATATTTCTCTGCCAGAATCATTTTGGCAAGCATGGAAATTAATGCGAGACAAGCATCGCATCCAAATGTTAATAGATAATTAGTTCTGTCTTCCAGAAGATTTTTTTTTTTTATTCTGAGTCACTATCAGGCTATTCCAAACACCTCACATAAGATACATTCCAACTCAAGATCCTCTTTAACCATTTAAATATAAAGGATCAAATTCTTCCATGCATTGAGGAGAGCGCTACATCTCTTATACCATTCCCAGCCTCCTATCTACCATAAAGCTGACTTACGCATATTAGTTATAACTGTTAATGACTCCAAGAAGAAGTGATGAGAGTTAATGGCAGGGAAAATAAGTCACCAAAATTTAGTCAGTGAGGGAAAGGAAATTGTAATCTAAAAGCAAATAACTGCAGCATAAAAGCAAAACCTGGTAATTTTCACTTTCCTCATTTTTTGGGAAATATCTCTACAAAAAGGAGATGTCAATCCTTTTAACACATCCTTCTTCAGTAGGAATATATCTCTATGCTCAGGGAAGGGAAACACTTGGGAGTTACCCAATTACATTCTTCCATCCCATGACAGCACATCAGTTCAATAGCAAGGCAGGAAGCAAAATCCTGCCTGCTTCCCGAAGGTACTCAGAGGTGGAGCAATAGGAGGCTAAATAATAGTAATGACCAAAAAAAAAAAAAAAAAGGGAAGGGGGGAAAAAAAAAGAAGGAAAATA
>VZSC01009083.1:179537-198494 GCA_013398225.1 Steatornis caripensis
AAAACACTCTATAGAATATCACCTGACACTCAACAAATTTCAGCTGGCATTTTGTGAACAGTTGAGAGATCTCTCTCTCGCAGAAACCATAGGAAAGTGTCTTTTCCTTTACATGCTTTATAATGTAGGTGGCACAAGCCTCAAGTGCTTTGCATGAAGTCACTTTAAAGAAGCATAGTATAAAACCAGAAGGAAGCTGAATGAAGATCACACATTAGGCATTATGAAACTGTATGTACAAGAAAACCACACGCACACACTCCTACTTCAGATAATCCTCGTTTCCTCTTCATTAAGGTGTGTGTCACTGCACAGTTATATCTTTAAATAGCTGAGAAATTTGTGAGTGGGCCAGAGTGAGTGCAAAGACCATCTGCCCTCGGGCAGCTTGTCTAATTGCCTCTGCTCCACTTCAGTCTGCTGCTGGCTGCAGCAGTAGAGGTTCTGTTAAGTAAAATGAGCAGTTGTTTATTACACAGATAAACACGCATGCCCAATGAGAGTGTAAGTGAGAACTTGAAGAACATATTAGGTTTGGAAGTTCTATGTAGCTTTGTGCTCTTAGCATTCAGACCATGAAATCTGTCTGCCACTGTAAGTTGCAGCTAATTGCAGTCAAGTGTTTTGCCATAGGTGTTTTCTTCTCTAGAACTCAGGACCTTGTATAGACAAAGTGTGTGTTCATGTGCCCTTTGAACTGAAAGATCCACTACAGCTGTCGGTACAACAACCGTTTCACCGTCATACTTTTAGCATACAGCTTTTTTTTTTTCCTAGCTGCACTAAGTTATATGGGGTCAGCAAAAGCAGGGATAGGGGTTTCTGTTTTGTAGAGGTATTTACCTTCTCCAAGTATCAGCATAAGTTAGAGAACAATCAGGAGCCACACCACATAGNGTGTAGCTTTGTACTCTTAGCATTCAGACCATGAAATCTGTCTTCCACTGTAAGTTGCAGCTAATTGCAGTCAAGTGTTTTGCCATAGGTGTTTTCTTCTCTAGAACTCAGGACCTTGTATAGACAAAGTGTGTGTTCATGTGCCCTTTGAACTGAAAGATCCACTACAGCTGTCGGTACAACAACCGTTTCACCGTCATACTTTTAGCATACAGCTTTTTTTTTTTCCTAGCTGCACTAAGTTATATGGGGTCAGCAAAAGCAGGGATAGGGGTTTCTGTTTTGTAGAGGTATTTACCTTCTCCAAGTATCAGCATAAGTTAGAGAACAATCAGGAGCCACACCACATAGTGTTATTGAAATTACCTAAAACACCATTCCTGATAGTATTGCAGGAAACTGGCTCAGGCTGAGGTTTCTAGCTCCTTTTCCAAACAGATCCAATCCAATCCAATCGTTAGCTAGATGCCAGGATTTCTCATCTCTTTGCTCTTCTGCAAAGGAAGTGGGAACTTCAAAATCCCTGACTTTAATTATCACTGTAGGACCTTCCAGACCCCTATCTGTAATATGAACCCAACTTAGGGATGATGCCACAGAAAACGCATCAGGGACCCTCATAGTCCCATTTGCACCACTGCTCTGGACCTACACGTTTAAGTGCAGGTCTGAACCTACACTTTATGTATTATGAACAGTTTAAAGAATTTCCCAGCTTGCTTGTTAAACAGTGTATTTGGTTAAGGTAAGGCCTTCCAGATCTGCACCTCACCCTTGCTCCTTTTTTTTTTCCTGAAAGGTGCTTGAAGAATTCTGTGAGAGGAAATTAAGTATTTTTACTATTTCATACCGGATTCTGGAAATCAATAGATCGGAATTCAACTGGAGCAAGACCTAAATCTGTCAAAAACTACGTGTAATTAGGCAAAACATTGTCCCAAAGCAGCTGTGGATTTGTGTGCATAAAAATAGTTTGACAAACTAGTTGAATTAGTTTTAAATTAGTTTGATTCGATATTTTTTTAAGAATCAAGAGAATACCTAGGATTACAGCCTCAGAAAGAAGCATAATTATGGTGTCTGGTTGCCTGTTTACCAACAGAAATAATCTCAGGCTCAACTGAGTGCAATGGAAGAGCAAATTCAAGTTGAGGGGAGAGCAAATAAAGAGTGGGGGAAGAAAAGGACACTTCAAAGTTCAGTTAAGGCTTTCTAATCATGCAGTGGCATTTAAGGTTTTGAGAGCATATATTTAAGATGTCAAATTAGCTGACTTGAATCATTTTAATGCGACTGAACAACACATTCTGCAAGCATGGTAGGCATGGTGATTCATGATTTATTTTCAAAAAAAATTGTGGGATCTGAGACGGTGGCATCATAGAATACACTTTTTTTTATGGATGATAACACAACGCAGTCCTCTAAAAATAGGCAGAGAGAAAGAGAGGCCAGCACCAAAGTAAACCCCTACTTATGCAAAAGCAGATGGACCTACAGGCCCACTCCGTTCAGGGATGCATTTGGCAACAGAGCCTCCCACGATGGCTCGGAGAGGCTTAAGTAGACGGAGGAGTCCAATGCCTTGATGGGGCCATGTCAAACAACCACAGAAACAGACTCCATCAGCAGAAGTTGAGCATTGGGCTTCAGCTTTTTTCAAGCCAAATTTTAAGCCCTGATGGTCTGTGGGAAGCAGCTGGGAAGAACAAAGAAGGCTAGAGGGTGGGTAGCTTTGATAAAGAGAGAGACTGTGTTGCCACCAGTGCTGACAGCGGGAGAAGAAGAAACTGGTGCTTCTGCCCTACCATTGCTGTTCTTGTGACTCCTCTGCAGTTTGCAGGATCTGGTATCTGATGTGTTTGACATGCCACACAAAGCTACCATTCTGCATGCTAGAGAGTAGACCTTCATTTCCAATCAAGACATAGCTTATGAGTACATGTGGTCAAGGTCTCCATGTGACAATCTGTAGTCACTTTCGAATTTGCTGGATGATATCTATCTAATTTGACAGCAGGCAGGAGGTCGCAGAGATTTAAGCTCCTACATGTTTCATGAATATTGATGGAACTGGGAGATTGTAAGTGCACTAGATGAGCGTGAACTCAAACCTTGCTCATACAACAGAGAAAAAAGACCAAGCCACACCTTCATAAATGCTCTACTGAAGAGAAAGTGGCAGTCAGAGCTTACACTTCAAGATGCTGAAAAGTTAACCTTGAAACATTAGTACATAGATAGGCAGGCATTTCTAATCCCAGCACTTGCATAGCCAATCAGAAAATCAGCTGTTTTCCAGACCACTTCATAAGCACAAGAACATATAAAACTTCTTCTTTTTCAAGTAATCTTGCTGCTTCAGAGCACTACCTATTCATAACCTGTCTAACAGCTGTCCCAGAATTCCTAAAGCGCACGTGAGCAGACAGATGCTATGCAAGTCTCCTTCAGCGGGAGCAGAGGTCGGTCCCTAGTCAGAAATGATGAAAAGAGAGATTGGTGAGCCACAGCAGGACAAAGCCCACAGCAAAAGACTGAGCTGGTGAAGCTGGGCAATTAGCCTTTTGTTTGCAGCATATTGTTAAGAGCAGACACACAAAGCAGAGGGCAGTACTGCTGGTCTGGGCTAGGCCTGGGCTCCGACAAGCTGGGCAGTGACATTTCTGTTTTTCTGCTTTCATGTTACTGTTTTCCTAGTAGTTTGTGTCTTATCTTCATGGGCCTTTATGTAAATGAACTAAAGTAGGTTAGTAGATTTAAGGTTGTATTTAGACACTATGAATTGCTGAATTTAGAGGCTATGCCATGTGTTGTGAGCTCAGTGTTTAGAACAGGGCGTGTTATCTTCTGAATTGCAGTGGAAACCACTAGCTAGTTGCTAAGAGTTTGCTTTATGTGGAAAAAGTCTCTAAAGAGCAAACTGATTCAGTCACAGAATGAGTGGATCTTTTTATTTGCACTTTAACTTAGTCTAGAGATTTCTTCAGGGTGACTGTGTTAGACACTGACAACAAAGTCCCTGGAGCTAAGAGCACTGTCACCACACCATATCCATTATAAAGCTGTAATTTCTGTTGCTTGTAACATTGGTCAGCTATAGCTGGATCTTTTACGTGCTGAATGCAAATACTGTTAAGGGAAGGATGAAGCATTTCTTCTCAGAGGGAAGAAAACATGATGGTCTTGGTTTAAAAATTTAATCATATGACCCAGGAAGAAGGAAGCAGCCCTAGGGCCAGGATGGGCTTGGTGGGGAGAAGGAAGAGTTCAGGGCATTATCCTGATCAGTTAGACTTTACAAACGTGATTTTTATTCTTAATGTATATATTGATGCATGTTTATCCTACAACTGAGCTCAGTCAAAACCTGTCATCAGACCTGTGTGTTTCCTTCCTTAGTTTCCATGTCATTTTCTCAAAAGCAAGAGAACTTACGGACTGGTGTGCTTTTACTACAGAAGGCTCTCACTAACCAGTGGAGCAAAGTGGCCTGCTTTTAATCTAGAGTCAATAGTTTATGATCCACTGGATCCAGTCCTGAAATCCTTTCCACAGGAGGCTTTGAATAGAGATTTATCAGGAGATATGTTTCAGGAGGTGTGACAACCATGGAGCTGCTGATTTTGTCTGCTGCCCTGCAAACTGTGATCTCTCCATTCCTTCGTCCCCAGTGTAATCCAGAACAGAGGTACCTAAGCCCAGGGGACAGCAATATGTAGCAGACCTGCGCCACTGCATGAAAGAGAGTATGAAAATGAGAAACATGGTCTCAACTGTTATGCACACAAACATTATACTACAAAAGGGGAAAAAAAACCCATATTGGGTATAATAATGAAGCGATAAGCATTATTGCCTAGTAGAGGTGCGTAAGAAAGAACTAGCTCTTTCAGTTTAAAAAAAAACAAATACACTTTTCCAGATATTGCTGCTTTAGCTTCTGTTCTAACAGCTTATATCTAATTGTGTAATGAACAATTTCTTCTTTCTATCCATCTGATAGATCTACTTATGCTTTGGTAATATCTGCTCATTCATACACTCCAGAGACCTGGAGCAGGTGGAACTTGAGTCCGATCATTCTCTCATAGTCACTGCTGGAAATATTTTCACTTGACATCTTTGTTTAGCAAAATCATTTGCATTTTTAAATTAGGCTTAGCAGCATTTATTTCCTCATCTGAAGTACTGAATCTGCCTGTAGAGCACCATAGAACTGTTTGACATGCACAGATAAGCACAATGGATTTAAGTACTTGTAGCTTTTTAATCTCCTTTTTTGCACTTCTACATGATATACAAATGACTTTGGGAAGAATAATTGATTTTTATAGCAGCAACACTGTACTGAATAAGACTATCTAGGTGTGTTAAAAAACAGTAGGCAAATGCTCAACTGTGCCAGAAATCTGAACGTTCATTTAGTAATGCACCATCGATGTTCTTTTCTTCATATATCCAACATAGTAATAATTCCCTGCTTCAGTTGCTTATAAGATCAAAGAATGCATCTGTTTGGCTTTGTAGACTACAGGCAGTTACATTTCTTGGCTTACCAAGACCAGCTTGGGCAGAGACTGCCAAGACAATTGGAATTAGGGCTGCAGGGAGTCACCTCAGTTTCATTGTTAAATAGCACGTTTTTCCAAACCATTAAATATTTTATGTTCTTTGGTGCAGTTATTCAGCAGAGTCTGGCTGGCCTATAGTTAACCACAACTTCATGCATTTTGACAACTGAAAGTCTCAACAATTTCTATGAAATCTTTTCCCCAGAACTGTCTAAAATTTGGAAGTACTGTTTTATAAAGTTTTATCTTTGTCTTTCTGGAGCAGCCTGGTCACTGACATTGTTCCAGACTGTGCTGGTATTTGCGTAGCAGGCATCAAAGGATGCAGGAAAAGGGGAATGAGCAGGACTGGCTTCTGTGCAACCCAAAAACTGGTCTCAGGTTCATATTTATTATTTTACTCAGGAACAAATCCTTGCAAGTAACGTCCCCTGCAAAGGTCTGATGGAACCATAATTTTTCCATACCAACAATCTCCAAATACAGGAAATGAGAAAAGGCAAGATTAACTTGAACAAAGCTAAATGATGGTATCAATTATGGTTTATTGGTTTGTATTTGTCATTGTTTTATTTGGACTGGCCTTGAAATCAGATTTCTCAGCTTTGTTAACTCTGACAGTTATATTTTCTAGTCCTCTGAGATTCTACTTGACATTTAAATGGGTACAGAAAGAAAGAAAAAAATAAGCATAAGGCCTAGCAAAAAAGTAGTTTAAGAAGGCTAATGCAGGCACATAAGGTTTTAAAGAAATAGACGTTAACGTTGTAGTCTTGCACAAGCAGTAATACTTTCTATTCATTCTGTAGCAAGAACTACTTTTGACCTCAGTCTGTAAATTAAAATGGTGACAGAGAAAGGTGAACTTTTTAATTAGAGACAAGAAAAGGGTAGAAATATTAGGCTGGGTATTGCTTTTGGCCTTGGTGGAAGCAGAGTCATTTCTGTGAAGTAAGTTTTACTCTCAACACATGCGTATTTATTGGGGCAGTCACTGAGTCGTTGATAACAAAGTTCCCATCAAAAACAATGAATTTGCCCAAGACCTCAAATTTCTGAAGCTGCAATGTAGGGAGACTTCTACTCTCCAAAGCCTGAGTCACAGTGAAAACCTAGTAGCAGCTTTTCGGCACATGAATCAGAATTATGTTATACAAATTGTACTGAGAGGTGCAGACATATTGGCCGCAGGAGTCAGTTATGAAAGTTTTCTTTTAGTAAATATTGTGGTGAAAAGACCAAAGTGACAAGCTTCCCAAAATATTCACACAAGCAGCCTCCTTCCACACAAGTCCTACCAAACCTAGATGCCAAAAAAATTCCTAGGATCTCTAAAATTATCAAATATTTTTTTTAATTGTTAGCTAAAGGGTAATCTCATGTGACATTTTAGAACATTTATTTAGAAATTATCATTTTACAGCTATTTTGTTTGTCTTTCTAAAAAAAAATAAATGGTACTTGAAACTCTTATTGGGATTACAAGACTCAAGAAACTGCAAATTTAAAGAGCAGAGAAGTCAATAATTAGGGATCCTTACAGACAGGCTATATATATATATATCTCACAAGAAGTCCAAGAGTTTTTATTTAGCCTTCACATTAGCATAAATAATTCAAGTTAAAATAAATGCCAGGTTCTTTTTGGGACCCTTGCAGATCAGCATTTTGATAATCATCAAAACAAATAATTTTGTCATACAGACAGAAAAAACAGATGGCTGCATTGCTAGAATCTGCTGGAAAATGCATTTTATGCCATCCTAATAGAAGTCAAAAATATGTGAATGTTGTTGGTCATTTTCAAAGAGACAAAGCTCACAGGAAATTTCTGGACAAAATATGGCATGGTGCCACTCCTTTGATATTTCCTGTGGGTTATGGTTTGCTTTGTCTCAGATGCATGGAGTAAAACAATATTTTTTCCTAGGGCTTTCCCTGACTTCAGCTCCTAAGGGAGCACGACACACACAGCTGTACCTTCTATGAAATAGACACTTACCGTTCCAGTGAGTGATGCCTTAGAGTAGCTATACTTTGTTATTGTGCTGTGGGGAAATTACGGTGATCTAAACTATCTCTCTAAAGCCATGAGACTCTGACTTTAGTCTAATAAAACTTCAGAGCAACTGTATTGTTTTTCTACTTCTGCACAGATTAAATTAGAATGAGAATAGGGCTCAGAATGCCAAAACTGCCATCCCATCACAGACTTATTGCTGAGAGCAGAAATGAATGAGGTCAGATACTCCATTAAATCCTTAAAACCAACTGTCATAGCAATCATAGTTGCTGTAAAATTTCACAACCCTTTTCACAAACTGTATCACAAGTCTACCTTTAAAAAAAGGATAGCATTCAGTAGCATAATAGCGTATAAGAAAGAATGCACATCCTGCGAATAAACAATACCTGTCCAAAATATAGAAGGGAAACAATGTGGAAATAAATGCCAAGCCTTTGATTTCTCATAGGATAACACTAAATAATCAGAAGATCACTGCATTAGTGTTAGATGCATGTTACTCGGATTGGGCACAAGGAGCAAGGCAAGATACAAACAAGCACAGTCAGATACATATTAATTTAAAAATCACATTGAGACTTTCATACCTGCATCATCCAAACCAGGACAGAGAGGAGACATCCAACTACCCTGACACATAGCTACCTTCCTACTCCCACCACTGGACTCCTGTCAGCAACAGATGCTAACATTTGAAGTGAACAAAATAACTACTTGGTGTCATTGGTGAAAGCTTAAAGTGCAAGGAACAGCACAGTTTGGACTTGCCTTTCCTGCTGTGGAGATACAGTTGCTGCTTCAGCTCTTTGCCCTTGAGGACTGCATCCTCATCAGTGCTTCGGCTAGTTTTCTATACAAAACTACTGTCAGGCTTGGGCTCAGCAGTCCCTCAGCCTTCACAGGCCACACAGTTGTATCCTGCACATCCTCAGGCGCTGGCATTTAAACCATGTTTTTCCTTTGCACCCAGGAACTGCCTGCCCAGAATTATTTTCTCCTGCAATCTCTCCTGGGGCTAATTATCTTTTTCCCTTCTGTTTGTAGGAAATAAAACATGAGTTTTATGGGCAGATCTCAGTGCAGTCCCAAACCAGTTATTTCCTCTAACTCTCTCCTGGGCTATCTGAATTGGCGTCTTGCATGTCTAAGTAGTTTTGGTGCTGTGACAGAAGACAGGAGAGAGGTTGGAGAAAGCAGAGAAGCACAGACCTGGGATGTAAAGACCCTATAAGCTCAGTTTCCAGACAACATTTACATACTGACATACCAGCCGGCACAGCATGGAACACGGTGAGTTCTGCACAATGCCCCTGCAGATCCAAATACATATACAGAAGCTTAGCCTATGTTGAGGTATATGGCACCAAACCCAGCCTGCTAGTGACACCGAGGCCAAAGCTGATGAAGATCAGCTGTACGGATGCAGTGGTGGAGTAACAGGGATGAAGTGGTTTGTGTCACATGAATGTTGTCCTGCTGTAATCCACCAAGTGACATAGATTAGAAATTAAGAAACCACGTTGAAGAGTGTCCTTTAGGTTACAAAGTCATAAACTCAAATGTTAGAAAAAGGCAGATACACAGTTTTCTGCTTCTTCATAATTCTGCACCTTTTGCAGTCTTCCTGTTCATTGAATCAGGCAGAGATCTGGCATTGCATAAATGTGGGCATATGAGGTAGAATTAAGGTTACACGAGCCATCAGTATATAGTTCTACTTTTGAAGTCTTGTCTCTTCAGTTTAAATTCCGTTCTTTTAAAATAGATAGTGAAACTTATTTGGGAGGATGGTATATAATGTATATGGATTTTCATTTTATGGGGGGAAAAAATAAACGCCTCCTGCAGCACTTCAAACAAGTGTTGGTCACAGTCCTTGACAGTGCAGAACACAAGGCTATGGCTCTCACTTCACTTAGCAGAGTAACTATGTAAGTTAGGTGCAAGGGACAGCTATTATCCCAGTGAGAGGGAGGAATATAGTGGATTTTCAGTTCGACCTCTTCCCTAACAAGAAGCTGGAAGAACTCATGCTTCATGGGAGAAAAGGAACCAAGCATCTCAAAGCTGTTTCTCTTCTCAAAAGCCGCTAGTAGCTCCTAGCCATTACAACACTATGCAAGAAGCTACTACTATTGTGTCAGAATGAGCCCAGCCTTCAAACACCTCTGCTGAGTTAGTATTTTGACTTGGAAGAGGACTGGAAAACAAACAGATTTTCTTCTTAATTAAAAAAAATTACTAGTTCAATAGAAAAGCCACAGGCTAGGACTTGTTTTAATCTCGCCAAAAGCTATAAAGTATTCCACAAGACAAAGAAAAAGCCTTTCCTTACTGTCACGCATTGATACAGACAATAGAAAGAGGCACTAGCACTTCCTAAAACAAACAGAAAAAAGTAGTTTGGCAATCTCTTATCTGGGGAAAATAGATTTCACCCTAGAACAGACACTGAGGAAACACACAGCTTTTTAAAAATTACTGTTGTTAGTATTACACCTCTGAGACAGTGTTTCTTTCTTACTATCAGAGTGCTTTTTTATCTAGGGAATATTAAAATGCCAGTAATACCAATCTTGGTCAATACAAGCTGAAATGAAAGCAATGAGGAAAATGTAGACAATAATATATTTCTTTGCTTGTCATTCAGCTGTTTGCCAGCATCGGTACTTGAAAAAAAATGAAATTGTTTTACTCTTCTGAAGTGAGAGAAGTGTTATGCTTTTAGCAATTCCCTGAGGCCATCTGTCAATGAGTAAAATATCTTTTGTGTATAGTGCATTATATCCCTGAGTGCTTTATAAACAAATTATTTCTTAGCATGTAGTTCTTTTAAGAAGCAGTCTTAATTTTCAGACAGTGGACGCTGAGGTGTCTGTATAGTTTCTACACTGACTCGAGCAAATTTCAGGACTTGAAATTGTTGATCTAGAAAATTTATTCGATATACCTCTTACCAGTGACAGAAATTATCATGCAAAATAGAGAAGAAAAAAAAGAGTTTCTCTATTTGCTTTTTATATGATGCTGGAAAGTAAAGGCTTCTTCAGGATCAAAGCTCAGCAAGTTAGTGATGATGATCTGCCTGGTACTGTCCTTGTAGAAAGGCTCGAAGAGTTTTAGGAAGAGGAGGCTTGGGGGTCAGACCCCACTTTGTGTTATTCATGTACAAGAATCTGCATAGTAAAAGGATTACTATTTACAGTGTGAATGTGTATTAAATGATTTCTGGATACATAGCATACTGCTTTCTGGCAGTATTGAGACTCTAGATTTGAGAGCAGTGGTACATCCTCACCAAAATAAAAGTATTGTTCTCAATAGAGCCAACAGGATTTCTACGCTGGAAACACTACTGAACCCAAAGTAGATACTAGCATCCAACAGGAAGTTGTGGATGACGATCTCACTACGTAAGGCCAGAATTTGGGTGGTGGCTTAAGGCTGGGCTGGCTATTAAATGGACGACAGATGCTGTGTATTAATTTTTCTAACACCATTTCATTTTTGTTGTTTTTTCCCCTCAAAATAAATTTTTCCTAAGCCAGGATAAAAGGCAATGTCATGACATTTCTGCATGATTTCCTGACAGTACCTTAGTTTGAGTGGAGAGCAGACACATTTTGGAAGTGAAAAGATGTTTGCGGGAAGACAAGCATGCGAGGTGTAAAGGAGAAGTATATGGGAAAGAACTGACATTTAAAGATACTGATTAGGACAAGCTCAGGTTCTAGTTAAGCTGAGCTAAAGTACATTCACTTGCATGTGATCCAAAGGAAAAAAGTCAGAATTAAACTGAGCTTAACAAATGATGACCTGACCTTGGCTCGTTCTTCATAATCTATGCAGTGTTTCCCTCCTACAGATTATGAATTAGTCTATAGTGTTGTTTTATTTGTTTTGATAGTAGTGTCTCTGATAATTACTGGAAGTTCATCAAGCAATGCAAGCTAGGGAGAGCTTAAATGTTGTATTACATAAGCAGAAAACGGCGAGAGATTTTTCAGATGGATCTTTTTCTCTTTGAGCACCTCTAGTGAAGTATCTCTAAGAAAAATGTCCTCACAGTAAACTTCCGAGAAGGTAGCAGCAGTGTAGAGTCTGCCAGGATGGAGCTGTAGAGTTAATTTATGATTACAGTAGCCATCTAGTCCCACCTCCTGCTCAAAGCAGGGCTAATTTCGAAGCAAACAGAAAAATGAAAAAAGTAAATGAGTTCTTCAGTGTCTTTCACCAGTGCAAAACTATTTTTGTGTAAAAATTGCCTATAATTAGAACTGCAAAATCCACAGAACAGGAAAATGCTAAGAGGCTGTATGGCAGTGTAAGAAATCACTGTCAATGGAATTTCACAAGTGTATTTGGAAACTGGATGCAGTACTGTCGTATGTTTTACATTATAAGTTTGTTGGGTTCTGAAAATTAAAAAAATAGATGAAAGAAAGAGAATATGACTTTAAATAATAGATATTCCTGCCTATACTGTTTTTCTTCTACTGAAGCATTAGTGAGTTATATGCCATCCATGCCACATGAGATAGAGATGATGATTTTTTGACAGCTCAGGAAGGGCATACCCGTACGATAGTAGTCAGTGTCACTGGTAGGAGCGCCAGCGTATAACACAGCAAAGACATGCACCATTGTACCAACGTGTAGGTAGCAAACCACAAAACAAGGTTTACCAGAGTCAAGTGTTTGGCTGGAATGTACATGCAGACACAACTGCTCCTATGCAGCTTTTTCACAAAGCTTTCACACTGAATTCAGTACAAAACTAGACCTTACCCCTCTGGCATGGGGGCTTGGAAACAAAGCTCCTAAGTAACAGCTCTGCCTTCAGTACAGTAGTGAACATGCTGGAGAGGACTAAAAACTGGACCCGTGCCTTCCAGTACTTGTACCCTGGCTGCCAAATTAGGAGTCCCCTAAGCAAATGCACCTCTGTGCACCTGCAGACTCATAACCACGTGTCACTGTGGGCATTGGGCAAGTACACGTGTGAATCAAGAGCGTAATTTTCTAATGCTTTGTAATAACTACATATTGCTGATATGTAACATGCCTACATGTAAAATCCCAGTGGGAAGTAAGACAAATTTTGGCTGTATAATTAACTGTAACATGTTTAGAACATTACATAACCACCACATTATATTGCTAGAGAGTATTTTTAATACTTTATAGCTTAGAAATTTTTATGACTATTTCTTAAAAGTTAGCCAGCCATAAAATGGAGATGACAGTGGCACATCCTGGTTCTTGACATTGTCAGGCAGAGAAATATTTTTCCTAAAAGTGTTGGAAAATATGTTTTTAAGTTCATATAAAGATGCCATTAAACTATTTAAAAGAGCAAAAAGCTTTCTTTTTCAGTGGGGTTTTTTTGGTTTACAATGGGAGGTCTGGCTGGATCTTTCCATCTGCTGTGCTGGCTGTTACTGCAGATGATCATAATCTGTACATATGGTATGTGCATACATAAACTGAAATCAGTGTTGTCTTGGGGTAAAAGCAGGCTCACAACAGGAGCTCAGATGCCTAACACAAGAATATTGGTGAAGGGAATAATTTAGAGCATTTTATTTTTCTAGGAGAAATTTACATAGAATTAGGGAAAGAAGCATTTACTGTTTGCTGGTAAAGAAAAAGAAAGAAATCACTCAGGTCTTTGAAAGTAAATTCTGGATCTGCAATTTATTTGGAATCAGGTATTGGCTTCAGCTCAGCCCTGAATCTGTGCCAGGTTTTGGTTTAAATCAAGATGACACCAAACTCTCACAAACTCCTAAAGAGATATCTGCCATGCTCAGAAGTAGAACAGTCAGCCTAGCTTTGGAGTCACTGCTTCTAACTTAGAAATAAAGCTGGAGTAGGGATTTTTTTATTTCTGAAAATCATAAAATGGCCTTCCAGTCATGTAAAAAAATAAAAGTCCTCAGAAATTAAATGCTTTTTAGATCTGAAGTTTCTATTTAAGTTGATCTCATTACCATTAAATGGTTGCTGAAACTCATGATGATCAAAGAAGGAGCAAAAGACCCTAAAAGTAGTACTTTCCAGCAAATCACATGTAAAGTTACTAGACAGTAAGCTGTTCTGCCACCTATTGTAGTGCTCAGTTAGCACTGCTGAAGTTTTCTGCTTGTGTATTGGCTCATGAACGAAGGTTAAAAAAATTATTTCCATAAAGTCTTAAACTTCTACTTAGGAAGTTTGGAAAGTTAGGAAAAACACTACAATATTTTTGTGCTGTGGAGAAAACTCTAAAAGCAACACAGTTTGTGCATATATCAATACTTACACTTACGAAACATTTAGCAACAGGTGCCTGAAAAGAAGAAATCAATGGCAAGGGAAGACATGAAGAGTTTATCTGATATACAATCAAATGCTTTTTTAACGTTTCCTCTATCTTTTCTAATATCCTCCGTATTATAGTTTATTGGCAATATTTGACCATTCATCAGGCAGGGTAATTGTCAGAGCAGATAAGAGTCATGACTCTTTCTTTTGTTTGTTTTTTCTCCTTTAATATCTACTCTGCTATTCTCTTTGCTAACCTTTCAACCTTTCTTGTGCTAGGAAAAGGCTTCACATATTCAGCTACAAGGCTAGAAAAGGAACATATATTGACCTTTAAAGGGTTGCTGCCATTCTAATATGTCTTTCAACTACTGTTTCTTTTTCTCTCATTACAGGTTTGTTTTGTGAATTTAGATGCAAATAGAGATGATTGCAACGATGAGCAAGTGAAACAGGTAACAGTTTAGGTCTTCATAACATGCGCGGTTGGTCTAGTCAAATACACCAGGACTCTCCCATACAAACTCAGATCAAAATTCTATGAACAAATCAAAGCCAGCCCTAGATTTTTGACCCTTACAGAGAGCAATGCATCAGGAATCTGAAATTTTCTTAATGCCAGGCCATATTTTGTAGCTTTTCTCACTCCTATCCCAGAAATATCTAACGGATTGTTGCAGCCTGTGAATTCACAGTAGTTATCATGCGAGTGAACTTCTTCCTCGGGCTTGGTTTTATCAGAGAAGTGAACGTGGATATGTCATACATCCAATTTTTGAATTTGACATCATGCTACGCAAAAATAATTTTTGATGTCTCTCTTCCCTACTGCCAAAAAAGCCTTTGAGAATCTTCTATTCATTTAGGTCTTATTCAGCTGACCAGTCTTACTCAGTCAAATTCCAGATAGTTTGATTACGTGGTCTTGAGGAGGCATCTAGATAAAACAGAACTAAAGGTGTGTTTTACCTGTTTAACTGGGAGTTTGGAGGGCAGGAAAAAGGGATTAAAAAAAAACTTGGTTATTTTACGAACACTAAGACAAACTACATCGTGATATGCTATTTAAAATACATACCATTCAAAAAATCCCCTTCAGATCTGTGGAAGTCACATTTTAAAGATACCGGCTGGTGTCAGTTTAGAGTTTACATCTTTGTTTATCAGTTCATTTTCATCATCCTGGCTTGGTGCCTATGATTGACACAGTAGTATGGCAGCAATACGTGGTAAGTGGACAAAGGTAGGAGGATCTCCTGATAATATCCAGGGAGTTCCTCAGTAAAGCATTACGGTTAGTTCGCTGAAGCCACTTTCAGCTCATGGGAGGACAACCAATGCTGGGACCTTGTTGCGTCCTGCAAGTCATTCATTAGCAGGAATTGGTTTTCTATGCTGTTTACTGAGTCCTGGATCTCTGAAAATTCAGATGTCAAAACTAAATACAGCTTCTTGCAGCAAGTTTTTTTTCTGTTGAATCAGCAGGTTAACTGTGCAGAACAGCTTGAGAGGTTTAACTTTACTGAATCTACAGAAGCGGTGGTTGTTTTCTAATAAGCAATAGTTTTATTGTAGTTTACAATGTTTATTAAGGAACAAAAGCAAGTCATAAGGAAATACCAAAACTTTCTCAATCTTACAGCTAGGTATCTGTAAAAGCCAATTTAAACTGGTTTTGTGCAGCTACTCTTTACAATGCCTGGAGATTAGATTACTCCCTCACCAGCACAAATCACCTTTGAAAGCAGCTGCATTATTTTTGCCTATCAGCCCACAGCAGTGGTGCATTCACTGCCCATGTGCTTCGCATAGTCCTAAGCTCTTCCTTCGCAGCAGAGCCCAGTCAGCTCCCCAGAGTTCTGCACCCGAACACGCTCACAGCTGGCTCTTCCCACCCAGCCTGTGGAGGGACTGGTAATGGAGAAACCGCAACACTTGCTCACATTTTAGAAAGGTAGTTTCTGGTGCAGAGTCAACTCATTTATTAGCCATGGCTGGGAGATGATACTTTTCTTTTAGCTAGGTAATAAAAATTCCCTGCTAGCAGAGTTACTGTATATTCTTCTCTAAGAGGAAATTTGCCCATCACGATTTTTGCGTGTAATATGCTGTTTGTGTAAATTAGCTTTGTGTGGGGTGGATTTTTATTCAACGCACTGATGTGGTAAAAGCATTTCGTAGAAGAATTTTAAAGGTGTTAACATAGCTGTTGTTCATATGAAACATATAACTATTTACTAATAGGTAGTTAGGATTTTGCATTGCCCTTTGAATCTTGGAATGGGTCAAAGCGGAGTTTTTTGGTGTAAAATAGTAATCTTTCCAGACTTATTTTTTGTTCCAAACAGAAGGTAAGGAACAAAATGTATTTTGTAAAATACATACAAAATGCCATTATTTCCTACCTAAGAAATCTGATAAAATGTGACAATTTCAGCAGTAGAAAAAGAGAGATACGTAGAGAAGTATGTGTGATAACAGAAAGGTTATAATTTAAAAAAAAGAAAAGGATGAGAACTTTTCTGTAGCATACTGAAATGTCAAACTGAATTGAAGCACTGAATTTAGTTATGTCAAATATAAATACTTAGCCTCATCTGAAGATCAGTCTACTGAAAAGTGAATTGTTCCCCAAAATTGAATTAGATTTGCTAAGCCAGAAAGTTTTATTATATCTAATTCACTCTGAGGAAAAATAACAGTACTGCAAACCTATTATTTTGAAGTTGAAAAGGAAAAAGTGAAGTATCATTGAATTGCATAGTAACTAAAGCATACGGCTGGGTGCCCGAGATTTGTGTTCCCGTAATGGCTTTGCCATTTGATGGGCTGTGTTAGTGCATAAAATGGAGGTGGTATTTACTCCCTCTGTAAGGGGTCATCCTTGATTCCCCATTCGTAAAGCAAGCACGCCGAGATCCTTGGCAGAAAAGAATTGCGAGCACTCTTGGAGTAGGTATTGCCCTTTTGGTCTGGCCTTTGTGCATGAATGAGCACAGATGTCTCCTGCATGTCACTGGGGACTCTGAGCACTATTGCAGGGCAAATCTCCTATGTTACATAGCATGGTTGATGTCACTATTACCACGTTTGGCTCTAGCAAATACATAACAGGTGGAAGATGGTTGTATCATTACAAATGAAAGATCATGAAGATGTCCAGTGGAACAGCAAAGAAATACATGTTTCATCTGTTTATTAAATACTCCTGTTATTCCAGGTTTAGTATTGCAATTTCATCAGCAATTTCCAGCTAACTTTCCCTTTGGTTTCTTGCTTGGCACATGCTTGGAGGAAAACTGGAAGATTGATTCACCTTGTTCTTATTACCATGCTTACTGAATCGTTTCTGTTTTAGACAATAACAGACACAGTGTTCTCAGTCTCTTAGGAACTCACTCGTAATAGGAACACCAAGCATTTAGAGGCACAAATACAATCAAGCTGTTTAGCACATGACAATGTGAGGGATGACAGATTGTCCTGCTGGACAGTTGTGCAGAAGTTCATGCTGTCCCCATTGTCTCGCCTGGTGGCTCAAAAAGAAAAAACGTGCATTTTAATGCTGCCAGTTCTATTTTTAATTGACTGAAAGTAGTAAGTTCAAGTAAGCTTTCTAAAGGGATGCCTATAGCAGTATTTCATTTTGGTATTTATTTGAATATAACTGTGTGACTCAGACTTCATTACCTGAGAGCAAAATCTATCTTTCATACTACAGAGGTTGATCAGCATCTCTCCAAATCTCCCCAAACTCATCAGTTCGATGAATGTACAGCCACCAAAGGAAAATGAAATAGTCCTGCTGAGTGGATTAGCATCAGGAAACCTTCACACCAATTATGGAGTTCCCCAGGTAGGAATCAAACTCATCTTTAAGATCACATCACACCTGTGAAGGATAGAATTTGGAAAATGGAAAAAAGGAATCTGAAAGCAAAGACCTTGCACCAGTTTAGGATATGAGTGGGAGTTTACAAACATAAAAAAAAAATGCCTCTAACAAAAGCCTGTTAAGGGGTGGGGGGCGGGGGGTGTGACAGAAAGACAGGAGAGAGATCCTGCTATTCCCTCTAGATCCTGTGGACTTCTGGGTTGCCGCTGATAACGCATTAAGCCATATTAGCGGCTGATCCTTCAGGGATGGCAGGCATTGGTGGCAGAGATGATTCATAAGCTCAGATTTCAAGAGTAGCAGGAGTGAGAAGGGCAGCACGGGGTGGGGAAGGGAAAGATGTAACACTTCTTCTGTGCACATAGCTAGATCAGGGCACAGCTCCTACAGACTTCGCTTAAAAGCGAAGCCTTGCTACTTCCCACTTCTGTTCTCAATCCATCTTCTCCCACGCGTGCACCTCGGAAAAGAGCTGATGATAGGACTTGAAGATCCTACAGGCTGCTGTAAGCCTGAATATGACAATGGAACATACCAAGCTATGTTAACCATATCAGAGCTAATACTTCATTTAGCTTCTGTCAGGTTGAAAAGTAATTAATGCATTAATTAAAACTTAACATTTAAAGGAGCTAAAGGGAAAGTTCTCGGAAGAACTCCTTCACTCCCATTATTGCCAATGAAATCTTCCCTGTCTGTGATCTGGAGGCCAAGAATTCCTCTTACTGGCACCACATAGAGAAAGGAAGCAAACAATAATGTTTGCTTAAAGATGTTTTAATACACAAGTTCCAGAAGCTTAACTCCTTGTTGTAATAAAAAACTTTTTCTTCCTTTCCATTGTTATCATACTTTATGCCTGTTCATTTCTGTGTAAAGAAAGAGAATGAAAAACACTTAAGTATTTTTCAGCCTGATAGTGATCTCATTTGGCCAAACATGAACCGGGAACGACTTCATTAAAACTTCAGAGTTATCCTGGAGTACAGAACTGACTCAGCAAACTTGAAACATAAAATAGTTTTATCTGCTGCAGAAAACTTTTTTTCACCAAACTTAACTGGTGTACAAAAGTTTTCATTAAGAAGGCCCTGGAACAACTATATTGCAAAGATCATTGAATTTTATGTTATACCAACAAGCTGATTTTTAAAAGGAGAAATTGCCTGGTTATTGAGCTTTCTTGACACTTGTGACTAATGGCTGAATTTAGAAAGATTTAAAAAAAAAAAAAAAAAAAAAAAAAAAAAAAAAAAAAA
>VZSC01009083.1:198587-269997 GCA_013398225.1 Steatornis caripensis
AAAAAAAAAAAAAAAAAGAGCACCAGCCTGTAGTGAGAGCAGTAGAGCTCCAAACCCTGCTTCCCTATGGGGAAGCCACTGCAATACACACAAAAGTGTTTTGAGACCTGAACAAGATGACTCAAGTACCCAAGTCATCCCCATCTCTGAAAGACTGCGACCACCCTCAGAGAGGGTATAGGCAAGAAACAAATGAGAACTAACCTAAATTTCTGTCTTGTAAGACGAGTAAAGCTTTGCATTGAGACTGGGTGAGATTTATTGGCCAGATAAGCACACACTGTGTTTGTCCTTACTTTTGTTTGGCTTTGCAGAGAATTTCGTTGATAAGGAGACTCACACAGTTTTCGTACAAGGACTTTTATTCTGCTCCTCCTCAGCCCTTTTCACAAGTACAACCCACAAACTGTGGACTGGAGAAACAGCAGAGGAATGTTTGATCTAGGGTTGCATCTGTTTTTAATAACATTTTTCACAATACAGTGTATGCTCAAGTCTGATTCAGCAACAATTTCTTAGCAGCTAGTTAAAAAAAAATCTATTTTTTCTCTTCTACTTTTAAACACACTAATTTAACTGGTTTTCTGTTAAAACACATTTTTTAGATGGAAAAGAAGAGCAGGCTAATAAAACATGCTATTCCAACATAATACTCATCCCATTCCCTTTATTACTAGATATTTGCTTTGCATTCACACTCAAAGACAAAAGATCTAGGATGGAGTCACATTATGCTAGATACTGTGCAAATGCACAGAGGGTCCAGGGCATCTTTTGCACAGCTTAAAATCTACTGCCTCAATCCAGAGTTGGTTGCACTCCAGCTGGCTCCTTCCTGGGGACCTGGAGTTAAAGCACAAGATCACAAGCTGCAAAAGCTTGGCTTTGCTTCAGAGTACATCCGTACCACAAACGTAGTCCCATGCAGAGATATCAGCTTAGCTCTGCGGTTGTATAAATATCCAACAGTTTTAATATCAATAAAATGAGGATAACAATAGTCCCTGTCTATCAGTTTCTGTTCAACTTGCAACTTAATTGTACAGCTTCTCTGGGTAAGACAGTTTTATATAAAGGTTCAGCATAGAGTGCAGTGGAGTCCTGTTTTCAGTGGGAGGTTATACTGGTCTGAAATAATGGAGCTTTGGGCAAATAAGGAATGAGAGGAAGAATAGGAAAGAAACAAAATAAAACACTATTTTAAAACAGTCTGCAGGAACATCTAAAGGTGACCTGCTCTTAACAGTCTCACCAGCCAGTATTTACGTGGCTATCTTTACATGAGCATTGTACCAGAAATTATCCTGAAAAGCAATGTATGTCCACAAACAATTCCCTCAAGAGACAGCTAATACCAGGTCGTGCGAGACCATTAATAACAGTATGTCAGATGGCTAACTGACATGGCTAAAAGAAAATCAGTCTCTGTCATTAAAACAAGTTGACTGAAAACAAACAACATGGTAATTTCAACAAAATAAAGGTGCCCCTGTGATACAGCTGGGTTCTGTACTAAAACACTTGTATAACAAAAGCTGTCAGTCCAAGTGGTCTTATTTTCACGTGTAGGTAACTGCACACTTAGTTACAAACACGTAAATGACAAATTGTGTTGTATCTTTGCAACAGCACATTCCCAAGATATTTGTAGAGAGGGAAGCTTAAAATAACTTTTTTTTTTTTTAAATTAAATAACGATTTGAGATTCTTTTCCCCTTTAGTGTCCTTGGCTGGCAGATGTCTGCTTGGTTCAGTGTGCGAGAGGGAACAGGAAAAACAGCGCAAGCTGCATCATTTTTGAAATAAACAAGTTTCTGATTGGACTTGAGCTCGTTCAGGAGAGACAGCTGCATATAGAGGCTGATGTCTTAAAGCCCGAGGATGACACAAACTGCTCAGTGTCCTCAATAGAAGAAGATTTCCTCACAGCGTCAGAGCACCTCGAGGATGACAATGAGCCTGATGAATATAAAACTGGTAAAAGCAATGGACTGAGCATAATTCTGCTATTGTTCATACAGCAAAACAGCCATGGCAAGGCTCACAGAAATTGTACTTGATGTTAATTCATGCATATATTTATTTGTAATTTAGAAAACAGATAGCCATTCGTATTTTAAAAATTGTCATTCGAAGACAAGGGTACATGGTTGTGCAGTAGTTTTACAGAGCAGTAATGCATTACATAGTTGTGTGGCCATTTTCTTTTTAAAGTTACAGGGTACTCTGCAAAAACTAATTTCTTGTTTTTCTTTTAATAGGTCATGAAAAGTTAAGTGTTTCAGAAGCATCTTCAGATGTCAAAAAAAATAAAGGGAAGGGATTTGAAAATCTCCACTACAGAAAAGCCAGGTTGCCATTCATTCTTGAAGGGAACTGCATTAATACAGATAATGTAGCTACTAGAGTCTCTGAAACTGTGAATGTTGTGCCTAAAGGTGGCACCATACAACCTGAAGATAAGCCAGACCAGGAAATACTACGGCAGAAGGAATTAGCTGGAAGAGCTACTTCATCCTTTAGTACTACTAATGTGACTAGCGAGGTTGAAAATTCCTGCTCAGCACATGTGTTAGAAGATGTATCTTTAACCAAAATGGCTGAAGAGGAGCTGGGGCCTCTGTATGACCCAACAGCAAAACACAACAGTAAGACAGGGGGAGAGGATTGTGCAGGTATCGAGAAAACTGATCGTCCCTTGCAAAATGAACAGGTGACTACAGGCCAGTATGCCACAAATTTAGCAGAATCTGTTCTGCAAGATGCGTTCATTAGACTGTCACAGTCTCAACCCAATTTTAGTGAGGAGGCTGCGGTTAGCATGTCCGTAGGAAGCTCCTGTAAGTCAGAAGACGTATCTGCTTCCCGATCGTGGAGTGAACTTCCAAAGATCGTCATAGTGCAAAGTCCAGACAGTTCTGAGAATATATCTGACTGGCCGGGGTCTGCCTTCCCCAACCTGTGCCACTGGACTGAATCAGAAAGTTCTGCTGAAGTTTCAGATTACTTTGAGGAAGAACATTCAAATGGACAAGGCCAGAGCGCACTGGAAGTGGCTCTAGCTTGTGCAGCCACTGTTATTGGAACCATTTCGAGTCCCCAGGCTGCAGAAAAATTCCAACGGGATCAAGAAACCACAGACTCTAAAAGTGGAGCAGTTGATAATGAAGAGCTACGTACAGCATCTTCACAGCTGCTCAATGACTGCGCTGGCACAGAATATTCGTTTCCATCTGCGCTGTGTGGCATGACTCAAGTAGCAAGTGCTGTAGCCATCTGTGGTCTGGGGGAAATGAAGGAAGAGAAGTACCCTGCAACTTCGAGTGGACTTCTGTCTGCTGCTCAGACTTCTGCAGCTATTACTCTTCATTGTAGCATAGCTGTAGGAAGCAGCATGGAGAAGCTAAACGATAGCATTGCAGAGGCACTTCTTAAAGAGGCATCAATAATTTTGACAAAACCCAACACATACAGAAACGTAGGGCATTTTATGGAATCCATAAATGGAAAAATTATTGAAACAGCCGCAAGACCACGGATTCCACACACTGATGAAGTAAGCAGGGATGAACTTGCGCAAAACTTATCCAATATTATTCTACGACATTCTATTGAAGAGGTTAGGAAGAAGAGACAGCTACATCCCCATTCAGAAAACAGCTCAAGTACGCAAGACATTTTCACAGAGACTGCAAACGAGTTGCTTTTTAACATAATATATTTCACTTGCAAGAAGATGAACGACATAAGACAAGTTGAAGAGTGTTCTCCTCTGTTTTCTGAGGGCATAAAAGCAGAGAAAGTAACAAGAGCAGAAGGATGGTCAACACAGGCAACAGCACATGAAACTTCACACAGTCCCCTTGATCACTCTGCCATGAAGCCATTTGGTACATCCCGCAGTGCTAGTGCTAGCAAAGATCTTGGAAACTTCACAAACACTAGGAAGAGTAATATGAAAGATGTAAATAGCAAGGAAAGTGCCACACTGAATTCAGAACCAACAAGTAGAGCTGCAGGGCATAATGCACTTGCTGCAAAAACATCTCCCAAGAAAAGATATCTGAAAAGAACCACGCGGGACTGTTACAAATCCCCAAATCAGAATAGCAGTCATCAGAAGAAGATGGACTACAGATCATTTTCAAACAGAGAAAATACCTTTGCAAACAATGAACATAGGCATGGTGTTCAAGAACAGCTGTCTTCCAGTGCCACCATGAATGCAGAAAATGAGGCCAAGCGTAAGTGTGATGCTGTGCTAAATAATGATGTTCATGTTAGCTTGTCTTTATTAGGCAATCATGTCTTGCTTCCTTCTCAGCCTGTGCTACAGGTGAAACATTCAAGGGACAAATATTGTATAACAGATTTTGCAGAAGAATTGGCAGAAACAGTTGTCTCTATGGCAACAGAAATAGCTGCCATTTGTCTTGAAAATTCAAATGGAAAGCAACCCTGGTTCTGTGCGTGGAAGAGGGGCAACGAATATCTGGTGACCCAGAGTTTATCATGCAGAACCATTAAAAGGAAAAAGGAAACCCATGCTAATGGTTCAGTTGTTCGGAAGCACAGGGCACCTAGACTTAGTGAGATCAAAAGAAAAACAGATGAGCATCCTGAGCTAAAGGAAAGATTGATGAATCGGGTAGTAGATGAATCTATAAACCTTGAGGACACACCAGATTCAGTCAATATCTTTGCAAATGAAGTGGCTGCGAAGATCATGAACCTCACTGAACTCTCCATGGTTGATAGCATCTGGCAAGGTCCAAACCACCCCAGGAACAGGCTGCACTGTGAAAGATGGAGCCGAGCCAAGGCCTCAAGCTGTGAAAGCATACCAGAGGAGGACTCGGATTCCAAAGCCTCTTTCAATACCCTAAGTCTAATGAACAGCTTTGGTCAGTCTGTGAGCCAGACAAGTTCTGTCTCAAAGCAGTCTAGTTGTGAAAGCATTACAGATGAATTTTCAAGATTTATGGTGAACCAGATGGAAAATGAAGGAAGAGGATTTGATTTATTACTGGATTACTATGCAGGAAAAAATGCAAACAACATCTTAACTTCTGCTTTGCAACAGGTAGCCAAGAAAAATGGTCATCTTAATGTAAGACCAAGTTGCCCATCCAAACAGTCTAGCACAGAAAGCATAACAGAAGAATTTTATAGGTATATGCTAAGAGAAATAGAGAAGGAAAATAAAGACAACGTATCTTCCTCTCAGAATTCAAAGGACTGGTGTGGTAGTTTGCTACCGCCCTCTCTCCGATCACCTTTTTGCTTTAGGCAGTCATCGATGCCTGACAGCAGATCATCGGGCTCTAGGCTAACAGTTAATGTCCCAGTTAAGGCAAATTCATTAGATGGATTTGTCCACCATCACCAAGATTCCTTAAGCGTACAGCCAGTCGGTACTGTGGCTTCCTCAGGTCTTTGCAAGTCTGACTCATGCCTGTACCAAAGATGTAAAACTGATCAGATAACAGATATGTTGATTCACGAGACATGGGCAAGTTCTATTGAATCTCTAATGCGCAAGAACAAAATCATAGCGGATGAGGCAGAGGCTGCAGAGACAGACCAGTTTCACAGTGATTCCCCACCACATGTGGAACAATATGCAAACAGATTGGCTGCAAATATTGTTGAAAGTGGTAAAAACTTAATTGTTGTCCAGCAAGATTCCTTCGATTACACAAGCCAAGAACATGTGCTGGAAAGCAAACATCCTCAAAGTGCAGCTCCAATTCAGTCAAAACCCAAAAGGGATGGAGTGAATTTGGATGAGAAAAAAGAACATACGAAGAGTCCTGGATGCCTCCCTGCAGGTCAGCACAGGGAAGTGCCTTTAATTCAGATAGAAACCGATCAACGAGATGAGCCAGATAAAGACTCAGAGTCCTTAACTTCATGTGGCCCTTCTGGAAAGGAGCATCCAAGCAAAGAAAAGCTTCCAGAAGCTTTTGATAGGAAACACACAGTTTCCAGTTCCCTACTAAATAGGTAAGTGACAAAACAGCAAATCAGCACATTGCTTTGGTGTTTGTTTTAATTTCCCAGTAAAAATAATTTTGATAAAAGGAAGAAGATAAGAAGAGAGGCGCTTTAAAGAAATAGACAGGTTGAGTTCTGACTACGGGTTTCTAATGGCACAAAAACACCCAATCATATATCACAGTGCCAGTTTCTGGTGCAGACTTACATTAACTAATACTATGGTTCTGAGATTCAAATCTAATACTGGACCGACAAGTAAGTTTTCCCTCTACAGATGTTTAAGCCTGCCATAGTCAAGATAAGAAAGATGGGCAAAGTTTGAACTTTCCTTTAGTGCTGGCTGATAATCTCAATTAAAAAATAAATAAATAAAAATCAGCGTGAGTGTAAAACAGAAGATAGCAGAATTTGACCTGTAGTTCCCTGCTGTGCTTGTTCGTATAACTAATGCTTTGTGTACCTGGAAACAAGATTAGACTTCCAAGAGCTTGAAGTTCAGCTTTGTTTTTAGTCTGGAGCTACAAGTAATAAAAATCCTTTAGTGGAGGAAATAAAATAGTAATTACAAGCACATCTTACCTCCTTTGGTTCAAGAGGTCTCTGATAGAGTTTAGATAGAGAAAAAGAATAAAATTTCATTTTCTTTTCATTTCATTTCATGGAGTTTATACCACAGCTTACCACCCTCTCCTTACAGTTGTACTCCTTTTGTTGAGAAATCTGCAACTTTCTTTGGTTAAGGCAAAATGTAAGCCTAATATGAGTGCAGTGCAAATGTAGAGGATCGCTGCGGATGCTATGATGTTAAGAGCAAGGCGTTCTCTCAAGGCATTGCCTATTTTTAAGTATACTTCTTCATCGTATCTGTTACTTTATCTAAACTGCCAATCACTTGGAGCATTGCAGTACCCCAGTATCTCAGAGTGCTAGAAAGAGTGCAGGTGCTAGTGTTAGAAACCATTTTGTAGCTCGTTTTATTCTAGGCAGTGCTCTGTTTTGGCTTTTGACAAAGCTCTGCTTGAAGTGACAAAGCGTGTACTTTCCTGTGTATGGTAGCAATTAGGTGGATAATAATTGTAGTGTTGCTATTCTTTCATACCGACTCTCCCCCACTAACCATCCTCTTCCTTCAAATGCAACTTGCTTTTAATAAGATACGCTTAGAAATCTACATATTTGGAATCCTGACTGTTTGAAAACGAAGTTATTTTAACACATTTTATGAGCCGTTTAATAACAACTTTTCCTCTGCCTTTGATGCAGAGTTCCCAAAGTGGCTATGAGAAGTTTTAAGCAATAGGATTGGTAGAGCAGAATTAGTAACCAGAGGCTACACCTACGTAAGCATTTTAGTTGAGCAATGCAGTGCAGTTCTGAATCAACTTGTCTCCATTTCCATGCATGAGCTCTGTTTGCAGCATGCAATGCAGGTTTCTTTTAAAGGAATCTCAACTAGAAGCTGCACAAGCGTGTACCAGATGTCCTTGTACCCCTACTGGGAATGCAAAGCTTCCAGTGGTTCTTCATATGGATTTGAACCATTTGTGGCATAGCTGTCTGGACCAAGTCTAGGCTGAACAAGAAACCTAAAAAGATATATATAATGTAGATATATAAAAGCGTCAACACCAATTGCTTTGATCCACTCCTACCACATGAAGTTACTTGCTAGGGTAGATAGAGGCACATAGGACTCCAGGCAAAATATCAAGCAGACCTATAGTCAATTAGGGGAAAAACAAGTACAAACAAAAAAAAAAAGCCACAGAGGCCTGGGGAAGGAGGCCTTCAGCAAGGAAAAAGAGTTGTTTCTTGTACATAGGCAGTGCAACAAACCCAGTCCTGTCACAGCTACACAGAAACCGTTCCAACCGACTGTTCAGGAGGAGGGAACTGTCAGTTTGAAGCATCGCTGGTCTGAGATATAATTGCATAATGAATCAAGCAAAACCCAAAATGCCAAGTAACAATGCCCATAAAAATATCTTGTGTTTTGGACTAAGTATTAGGTGCTACCTGCCCTGCATTAAAAATCTGAGTAACACCAGTACCCTGCAAGCTGGCTGCTCAGTGCCTTCACGTTACTACAGATGATGAGTTTTGTACCTGAGGGGTCAGGGATGACAGGCACCGTTATTTGACAGATGTTGACTGCCTGGTACAGCAGAGGCCCTCAGGCAAACAAGTCCCTTTCTCCCTTTACAGGAGGCTGCCTCTCTCTCTGGCAGCCAGCACTAATGCAACTTCTCAATTGTCTTGAGAGTGAGAGCATGGCAAAAGGAGACATCCACAACAATATTGTGTCAGTATATTCTTAATCAAGTTAATTACTTGGGAGCAATGGACTTCTGGGTGATCTCTTGCTCTAACTGAAGACAGAGTGCCTCAGCCATAACTATAGATAAAAGTCTGAAGGTGAGAACTTGTCTAGAGGGATCCTGCAGAGGGTTGCCGGTACACGCTGCATTGTTTTAGTCACAAAGTTGCAAATGCAGACCATCCAGTAAATATAACAAAACAACAGTTTTGCTTTAATTGTTATTCTGGCACTGCAGTGATATAATTAATTCTTTCTTATCATTCAAAAAGAGGGGGATTTGGATTATTATATACTTTTCTGCCTGCGTATCAAAAGTCACTGTTTGGCTCTGAAAAGTTACCGTAAATATAGTTTTTATTCTTTATTTGTAGGTGCATTTGTGGGAGTGTATATATAGATATGTGTTGTATAAATGTGTGTGTGTGACATATGTCAAGTGTGCAGAATTATAAAGCATTTTTCCCTTAACCCTGTATTTTCTAAACTGAGTCTGGTCTCCGTATTCCATCTGGCTTCTGACTGCCTGCTGCACACCTACCTAGAAAAAGAACGCTTTGTCCTTCCCCAGCCTAAGCAGCGAAGACCCCAAGAAGCACAGAAGGCTAAGAGTCATTAGTGATTCACAGCCCACAATACTTTCCTACTTTTACTTCTACACGTCTTTTGTTATCTACAACGCTAACAGGGTGGAAAACTCTGGCATGAAACTTATGCACTTATTAGTACAACAGGGATTTAGTGCCAATATATATTTCCAAGAAAGGCTGTCAATCTGCACTAACATATGCCACATATTTCAACCACTGATTGACTGAAGCGCATTAAGCAATAGGCCTATGCAGTGAGCAGTTCTTTTTGTACATATGAAATCTTTTTGCACGTTAAACTTTTTCTATGCATATTTCAGTATAAGGCTTACTTTGTTTTGTGTTTGTTTATAGCAGTCATAAGAAGATACTATTTTAAGAGCATCTCAGACCATATGCTCAGCTGGACTTTGTGTATAAATTACAAGTTTGTCCAGTCTCTTGCATCTGTATAATTTTGCAGCTTGGTTAACTTTAACAACCAGCATTGCCTGAAGATTGGTGGCACCAGTTTGCTTGCCTATATTACAACATCAATGTGCCCTCCTTATCACCCTACCAGCAGCAGTCTTCAGAGCAGACCAGATGCTGAAATCATAGGAGAGACAAAAACAGCTGAAGAATTTCCAAACCATCTCAGCAGCAGTGAAGAAAGCACTGGCAGCTGGTCCCAGCTAGGTAACGATGAGGACAACCCTGATGACACAAGTAGCTACTTACAACTCAGCGAGCGATCCCTGAGGTACCGATATTGTCTGTTGTCAGTATATAACATGGTCTAATCAACCAAGCCAATGGTTTGACTGCCATGCATCAGGAATGAGGGTCAGCAGCTCGAGATTTATTCAGAATACTGTAAAGAAAGCCTAATGACAGAGTTCATCTCTTCATTTTTAAAAAAAAACTAAAAAAAACCTAGCCACATCCTGGTTCTCAGGCATGTCTTTATTATTGGTGAGCAGCTAGATTCAGACAAAGAAAAAACTTCCTGGCACCACTCAAGTGCCTCAGTCCTACAGTGAAAGGGCCATCGGACAAGTTAATTGCTACAGTCTTTTCTTTGATTTATTTGCTACTACTTGCATAATGTTTATTTGGGCATCTCCTTAGCTGAGATTGATGAGACTGCTATTCCCACCGGGTATCTGTGCACAGAGAGCAGAGACAGAGCCCTGATACGCTTAAACTGGCACAGGAGGGCAGATCAACAGAGGATGACCGAGTTCCCCCTGCGTAGGCATAAATTCCAAAGCTCCCATTGCAATGTGCTGCTTCTTGTTCCTATTCAAGTCAGGACATATGTTTAAAGATGCTATCTAGTCCTTAGAATTTATGTAACGTGATGTTAGTTCGACTTCAGCTCTTTCACGAATCCAACCGAGCAAGGCTTTTTCTTCATACGCTCTTAGATGAGGATTTAAAATATTGTCAAGTAATTACATCTTTCTCTTGGGTATTAAGACGACAAGGAGGGAAGACAGTGTCGTAATGAAGCAGGGGAGAGAAAGAGGCTGTCAGAGAGCACTGTTGGCTAGTTGAAAAAAATACTGAACAGAACTTGTCTGCCAGTGTGAGTGGGCATTCATGCCATTACTATAGTATCAACCTTTAACAAAGTCCTTGGTCTGAGAGAGCTAATGCATTGTGCCTCTTGGCTTTGCATTGAAACAGAAATTGCTACAGCAAGTCTGAACGTGTGGCATGCTGACACTGACTCAAAAAACCTAATGGGGAAAGGAACCGTCTAGTCAATCCTTCTAACATAAGGGAAAATACTATTAGTTGCTTTTCCAGTAAAAATTAAGCGGTTCAAGTTGACTCAACACACAGAACTCATTTGTGTTAACTGACTTGCAGCCAGCAAATTCACAACCTTTTCATCAGACCATGACAATACCCGCATAAACATTCACTGTAAAATTTATAATGAAGTTATAAAGGTGAACTGGCACTATTTTTTCCAAATATTCTCAGATGTAATATTTCGTTTTTGTGAAGAAGCCAAAGAGAATACTTCTCTGTATTACTCATCCTAATGAGTGCTGGCTTTAATTAAAATCTCAGTTTTTCAGAGTAGTCAGAAACATTAGGGGCCATCACTGTACCTACAGGTTCCATCAGATCCCTGATAGTATTTGGGGTGTGATGTAATACACTGAAACTGCTACTGGTTACAGGCATGGAGTCGCTCAGCAGGTAAGTAGTATGACGAGCAACCAAATGCCTTGCTATAACTCATGATGTTCAGAGGTATCTGAATTTCTGCAGGTTTTTTCCAGGGCACCTTTGTACTCAATAATCCTTCTTTTCAAGGACTCATGCAGACTTTTTTTGTTTGAGGCCAAATGTTCATTGCATAAGCCATTCACAAGAAGATAGTCCACTTTTTTTTTTCTCCAGTTTGCAGCATCACTTCATACATGCTCCGTCTAGAACTATTTTAATAAAAGCCTCATTATTTTGAGCAGATTAGCTCATGGGCTTCGTTCTGGGAATGACTTGCTGAGCACGACTGATTTTGTGGAACCGCATAACACGGGGCAGCCTCCTCACTTTACTTTGTACGTAAATAAATTTTAAAAAGATGTATGGAGACATGTTCAGTGCAGCTTGGCACTAATATTTAAACTTTTGCTTTGTCAGCAATGGCAACAGCAGTACAACTAGCAGTCTTGGCATTATGGACCTGGAAATTTATCAGGAGAACATGCCATCTTCTCCTATGATTAAGTAAGTAGTCACTGAAGTGAGACTTGATGTTTAGTCTAATTTTAACTGTAAATCATTTACACCATCTAAAATGTGCCAAGCCCTGCTTTGCACCTGCTGCTGAGCCTGCCATTAGTTTTAGTAAAAAGCACATGCAGGTGTCTGTGCAGATGACGGCACTAAGCAGTGAAAGATCACAGGAAAGCCCACCTACGTGGATCTCTCAAGAGAATATGGATCCACCAGCCACTCTGCCTAAAAGACAGCTTTCTGCGGTATAGGTTTCCCATTGCGTGAACTTTCTTCTCCAAATAACTTCAAGTATTATCAAAACTTTACTGTCGTAGCAAGTAAGGTCAATCAAATAAGGACCAATTAGTCAAATGAAAAAATATGATAGCGTTCTCTCCAAGAATGGTAATAATTTGGCCCAAGGTACATCTTACCGATTGATTCTGGGCATGTTTCTACTGAGCATGCAATAAAATTATCAAGAGATGTGCCTAAAAATTCTGGTACCCTGAAGCCTGGTATAACCTGCCAGCTGGTGAATGTCATGATGCAGTCAGGAAATGGCCACTGCATTGTGTATGGACTGTACATCACACATTGAACATGGGAAATTTGCAAAGCTAGTGACATCAGAAAATCTTGACTGCTCGTTACCAGACTATACTAGAGCTTTCCTGCTTTCAAGAGGCTCTTTTTTAATAAGAAATCTGGGTATTCATATTTCTGTGGAGGTACATGCATTCTCTCTCAGCTGCCAATTTGGAGGCCAACCTTGGTAAAACATTCCCATCTTCACAGTAGGCAGCAATACCTCCCACATGCATTCCTAAAGATGACCGTTACCCCTTATACTTCCAAGGACCAAAGGGAGAAATTTCTGACTCCCCTTGTTAGCTTTCAGGGGCTATTCTGAGATGTTAGCCAATAGGCGTGAGAAGTTTGTGCTTCCACAAACCAAAGTCAAGGCACAGAATACATCTGCTGCTCAAAGAGAAAACGGAAAAAAGTCTGGTGGGAAGGAAGTTATTAAGCACCTGTGGCTCTAAGTCACGACAAACCACACATTGCGTGCTGCCATCTTATTCTTTCCTCTCACATCTTGCAGTAACCACTACACGAGTATATATAACCTTGATTCTTTGAAGCCTTGGGGGAAGATTCTGAAATCCTGTGAATAAGGTTGGTAAGACGAGCATCCTCCCATGCTAGAAAAAAAAAAAACAACTTACACTTTCAGCATTACCCTGAGTGAGAGCAGCATGGGACGGTCTGAAAATGTGTACTGTAAGTGCTGTCCCTCCAGGAGCAATGAAACACATGCAATAGCTGTGACATCAATAGTGAATTTACAGTCTCCTGCCACACGTACATGAGCATGGATATTGTATTCAGAAATAGAAGCTNTGAGCGAGAGCAGCATGGGACGGTCTGAAAATGTGTACTGTAAGTGCTGTCCCTCCAGGAGCAATGAAACACATGCAATAGCTGTGACATCAATAGTGAATTTACAGTCTCCTGCCACACGTACATGAGCATGGATATTGTATTCAGAAATAGAAGCTGAAGCAGTGACCACATGCCAGGAGTTTATTTCCTGTCATTTAACAAGAAAGAGATGATACATAAGAAGTTGAGATCTTTGGAAGTTTTTGCAAGGTGCAAACAGAATTTATTTATCCAAGCAGCTAATATATGTAAAACCGGAGGTAGTTGAAATCATTGATAGTTATGATTGTATTTAACTATGAAAGATAAAACCAGAAAGCAAGACTGGAAAAGATTCAGCCAGGGAGTATAGCACTGCAAAATGCAGACATTGGAAGTTCAGTATTTCCCCCCAGGTTATGAGACTTGCTGTGTCTTACCATAATGTCATTTGATTGTCATTGTGTAAAGATACACAGATCCTCATGAAATGTAATACACAGTGCAACCAGTACAACTACTTCATCCTATTATGGGAATAGTGCTGCAATTCCCATAGCTTTTGCTGATTTACAGATTAAATAAATGAAATATATTCCGCATTTTGTTTCATCCTGTGTAACTTTTTCTTGCAGTTTTCTAGGTCTTACATTGAGGGAGAAGTTTATCCATCATGAAGCAATGTTGTAGACTGTTTCTAAATATCACTAATAAGCTTTGTTGTTGTTTGTTTCTAAGTGAATTAGTAGAAGAAAAGGTTTTCCTTAAAGAACAGACAGAAAATACAGAGGGTAAGTTGAACCATATCAGTTAAAGCATACAATTTGAAGTTAACACAAGTAATTGTGCAGTAACTGTTGGGATTATTTTTCCAGAAAGTACTTCTGGGCTTTCAGTGGGAACAGCCAATTGTCAAAAGGACCTACTGGTGATAAACTTTGATCTGGAACCAGAGTGCCCCGACGTGGAGCTGCGGGCCACCCTGCAGTGGATAGCCGCTTCTGAACTTGGAATTCCAACCATCTATTTTAAGAAATCTCAGGAAAACAGAATTGAAAAGGTAGTATTTACAGAATTGGGCATACTATTAATTCACTTCAATAAATCCTGACTGCTACTGCGATTAAAGTTACTGAGCTTAAATGCAGATGCAAAACCATCTTCATTACAGCAAGATGGCAATGCTACTGTTTATTACAGAAAGGGAAGAGAGGACTAAATGTGTCAGAATTGAAGGTACGTGAAATACTTAGTAGCGTGGCACAAGAAACAGTATCACCATAAGACCTTTTCCAAAGCCTCTGTAACATGGTTTGATTAATCTGTTTGCTTTTTCATATCAATGGTGCATTAAGTATCAATGCTTAAGGCAGAATTAACAGAAAGAGTCCTTTATGCAGCTGCATTTGAAGGATTGCAGGTGGCTTACGTAGAGATCAAGCACGTAGCCTGAAAAATAAAAACCACTTGTGTGTAGGCATCACACATACAAAGTTCTGCCACTCAGTGACAGTAAGAGCTGACTATGATGCCAGACATAGGTTGTACTTAAGATTTCCAGCTTTGAAATTCTTTAGTCCTTATGCAGGTTCTGCCTTGCCTACAACGCTGATTAGGGCAGCCTCCGGCAGGTCTGAACTTGTGCCTGGCTGTTTGTAAATTGCTGCAGCTGCAGATACAGCAGGGTACCACAGGGGCCTGACAGTTCCTCCTACATTTATGCAAGATCTACCATGGCCAAATGCGCTGGCTTTATAGTTACTTTGGGCTGGCAGAAAAGTATTGCTGCTTACCGAGGAATGGGCCCACTGCTCAAATGAACAGAGGAGACTACAAAATAAAGATAGCCTATGTTAGCTCAGGTTCATTGTCTCACATAACACGACTACGAGGCTTCTGCACCGGTGCTGATCATAAGTTCAGATAGGCAGGATGGACCTGTCTGTGTAGGCATATCCTTCTGTTGTTACTATCCTGAGAGACAGGTTTAGCCTAGGCAGTGACCAACCGGTGTCTCCAGTGGAGCCACATTTGCAATCACATATCTGTTACTGGGAAAATTAAACTGATCGATTGAAATATTTTGCATCATTCTGTGGAAAGTATGAAGCATCTCCCCTGGCTTAGCAACAAAAAAGCGCTATGTGTGCCAGTACCCTTTCGCTCCTGCTCAGTTATAGCTTAGCCACTGCCAACCACCATTTTGAAAGCAGAAGTCTGTTTCCAGAGAGAGGCGGGCAGACAGACTGCCAGAACTGAGAAACCTTCTGAGGTATTAGTCCAAGCCAGACACCAAGAGCAAAAGCAAAGTCCAGAACGGCCACAGGAAGAGAAGACTGGTTCTATTCCTGAAGGACTAGTTAGTGCTCCACTGTAGACACCATCAAATGCTATGGACAACAGTTCAAGAATAACCAAAACAGCCCCTTTTCCAGGGTCAACAAGAGCGGCTCAAGCCTTAAGGCTTACAAAAAGTGTCACAATATTCAAATCCATTAATGAAAAAAGTGTTACAAATCAGTATTTTGGTCTTTTAAAATAATGTCTATGGGAAGATCATTTTGAGTAGAGAGATATTGTTTGATTTTCTTGAGTACATGCATTTGGGAATCATAAACATAATTTAAAATGCATTCAGCAGCAACAGTCCAAATTGCATCTAATTAAAGAAACAGCTGTCAGCTTTACCCATGTGCTTTGGCAAACAGTTAATTCAATTGCAAAAATGCACTAGAGAATAACGAAGCACATCCTGCCTACAACAGTGCTCTTGGAAATCGCATGCCTGTTAAGTAGCATTAAAATACATATTAAAAGTTTAGGCTTCAGTATGTAAATAGCAAACAGCTATACTAACTAGAAATACACAATATTTGCTTGTGTGGTTTAAAACTTGAAATGTAGAAGGAGCAAGCTAATTAGATATTGATTGTGAAATTCAAAGAAATGAAAAGCTTTGATTTTCTTTTATGTGCTTCAGAAAAAAACAGGACCAGATGTATGACACTGTGAAGCCCACTATTAAGTACAAAGTGGACAAAATTCAGGATTTTTTACAGCTGCTTAAGAACATATATTTAACCTCTGGTTTATCTGGAAGTTAAAAAAACCAATCAAATAGAGATCCTCTGTGATTCAACCCCAATTGTGGCACATGTCTTCATGTGGCAGAGATTTACCCAGAATTCCCTCTCACCAGTACTATGTGAATATTTAAAATACTGTGGGATACGTATGTGGAAATACATAAATTAAAGATAAATTAAAATATAGCTAATGGTAATGACAGCGACTTGTTGATAACAAGGAGAGTGGTGATCCTTTATCAAGCTCACTTTCCCTGTTCTTACTTTCATTGCAATAAATAAGAAATAATTGATGAGAGCAGCTGATTTAAAAAATGTCCTGAGATCCGACCAGTCTTTGGGGAGCTATGGAACTTCAGAAATGAAGTTTTTTAAATAGGAAGGACCTTTATGTTGCTGCGTGTCCACTCCCTTATTCAGCAGTGCAGTTACAAAGAATGGTCTTGCGGCAGTTTGCGTGTGTTCATTTAACAAAACCTTAGCAGAATGTTAACCAAATCCTAAGCATGTTTTGTTTTGGTTTTTTATTTAGTTTTTAGATGTTGTGCAATTAGTTCAACGGAAGTCCTGGAAGGTGGGGGATATCTTTCATGCCGTGGTGCAGTACTGCAAGCTCAGTGAGGAAGGCAGAGAGATGACACCAAGCCTGTTTGATTGGCTTCTCGAATTGGGTTAAGAAAGTTCACCTGTTCAGCATTTTTGTTTTATTCCTGTTTAAATAAGCAGTGCTTTGCATAATGCTCTGATGGCCGAACATCACTGAATAAAATGAGCAAACATATACAAACTCTACAGAAACAGCACACATCCGTTCCACAACTGAACAAGGAACAGAAGTGAAACCAGGGTGCATTGTGTCTTTCTGTATCATGAGGGACTCTTGACATATTGTGCTATAGGATGTACTGTACCAGGAGGGGATGGATTTTTAGCCTTCTGAATTAATGGACTACAAAGAAAAGGCTTAATTATCTAATAAGTTCCATTTTCATCAATTTGATTAAATCTATCAGCTAAAGTGGGATAGTACACTAACATGCAGTTTTTAAACATCGATATTTGTACAGTTTAACTATTAGAATGAGAGTGTGTTCCAGAACGCCTAGAGACATCCATGTCCCTAGATAAATAGATTTTTGTTTGGTTTTTCTTTTTTAAATCCCCATAGTCTGCTAAGGGGTAAAACTTCTGAACTCTTAGAACTTTGCAGTTAGACAACACAATTAAAAGCTGCTGAAAACACATTTTAGTTTCTTTCCATGTGATTATTTCTCAGCCATAGCCGTTCCTCATTCCTCTCCTCCTCAAGGAAATAAAATCTAGACTCTCAGTTATTACCTTGAAAAACCTCACTCCTTTTCACTTGGAGGCAGCACAGTTCAGTACAGCTCCACCTGGTATACCCCTGAACAGCTCCAGGAGTGAGGGCAGCAGCTTTCTAAGCCCCGTCCCACCACAGACCTGCCACGCGACCTTGGGCGAGTCATTTCACCTCTGTGCCTCAGTGTCCCTACCTGGTAAGAGGGAGTAATGATAGTACATTTGTTACCTAAAGTGCTTCTATTTAAAGCACTGTGTAACATGCTACATAGCCGTTAAAAGCGGTGAAAGAAATACTATTTTAATTTTGGTTTAATCAAATAAATTGTTAATAAGGTGAAGAAATGCACCTCCGACAAAGGGTACCATCTCATCATTAAAATCTTAATGTTAATTTTTGTAACTTACAGGAAAGTAAAACGATTGTCAAAATTTCAGCAGATGTACTTGTTCATTTTGGATATAAGTGTTTGGACTATATGTGATAGTTCACATTACTGTAACATTTATATAACTGTTTGATAAGATATACTATGGTATCGTCTTGTTGAGATGATCTGTTAGTATCATGCACTTAATGATACCTTCTCTTGACTCTGCCAAAGAGATTTGGTTTGAATTTAAACGTAAATATAACTTATCACATCACAGCTCTTCTGCAATTTGTTTCTTTGAAAATACTTATCTTTCCTCTCTCCATACCCAAGTAGCGTAACAGAAAACATGCCTGCTTTTCCCAATAAAATATTTAAGAGATGTTTTATTTTCCATATAATAGTATATGCTTCTATAATATTTCTGGAAAAAAAACCCCTATCCTTTTGCACTAAGTATTTTTGAAAATTTTGAAGCAGTTTTAAATAATTTATGAAAGAGAGCCATATTCTGAATTTTATCTTTAAAATCATTCCTAAACTTGCATGATTGCATCACTCATTTGTTACGAAACAAATTGTTAGTGAATCAAAATCTAACATGGAACATTAAACAACATGAGTAATTCTACATCTACTCTGCAGTACACACAAAACAGTGAAGGTCGCTTTACTGTCAAGATAAAGGTCGATTTATTGCATACACTGAGCGTAACTGTGCATTCGCTGGGCCTGCTCCTAAGAACTGCTGAACTTCCCTGACTCCCACTAACATGAGTGGCAACTCAGAATGCTCAGCATTTCTGAGGCTGAAAGTTAATAAAAAGCACCGAGTACTGGAGACTTAAAGTGCTTTGTTTGAGTTAATAAATAGGAAAGTGTATTTACTTTTAAACCAAATACAGGTAGTTGTCAGTATACAATTTTTGCTGTGATAGAAATAAGTGTTTACTTATCCTACGAAGCACAAGTATCATGACAGAGTTGTAACAGTGTGATGCAGTTTCTCTGTACAGTAGTTCTTAATGTTGCAATTTATTCAGAAATAAATTTATGTTATAATGTATGGCCTCTTTGCCTTTTCTGACCTATTAAATTATTTGCCTGCCATCCCTGTAGCTTCTCAAAGCTCTGCTTCTGAATGAAAAATCTGACCTACGGCCCCGACCAGAACAATTCAGAGCAAGCGCCAGGCCTTACCTCAGCACCAAAGCTATGGCTTTACTTGGGTTCCACAATTCATTCAAGTAAGACAAGGCTAATCATAAGGTTCTTAGTATCACAGGAAAACAAAGAGAAATTACATGTTCATTGCTGAGAATTGACCCCAGAATAATTCCCAACATACCAAATCTCTGCTAGTGCTTGTTCTACCTGATTTCAGCAGCTGCAAAAGCGGGCAGAGGGGTAGGGAGACAGAAGTTCAGGAGTTTCTTCTGCTTGCTTAGGTTTGCACAGATATTTAATTCCCTACTGCCTACCTGTAAAGGTATTTCTACTGCCAAACAAAAAAGGAAACCAGCACTTAGTTGAGTAGATCAGAACAGGATGCGTCCACCATTAATAAAGGCTGAAAAAAATTTAAGTCAACTTTAAAGACACATAAATGAGAACTTCTACTACATGCAGAGAGTAAATTATGTGCAGTTCAGCCTCTCTGTATACATGAGCATGATGCGGGTTGTTAATATCATGAGGACGTGGAGGGGGTGGCTGCTCTCTGTCTTTCCCAATATCAAAGCTAGGACCCGAAAAACGAAACCTGGAGGAGCCGGGTTCAAAGCAAACAAAAAGAGGTGACATTATCGAATAAGAGGATGCAAAACTTGTACATATGTTCAAGCGGGAGCTGGATAAGTAGTTGAAGAGATGCACCACAATTTATTAAATAAGACAAAACCTGTGAGCCTGAGGAGATGCCGTGGCCATCAGAGGCCTCCCATGGGAGCAGCAGGCACGCTTGCCTCAGCACCTGCTGAGGGCTGCCCCGCTCACCTCCTCACACTGCAAGAAGGCTTCAGGGGAAGGCACTTTCCACCCTGGTGTACATTCTACCACCCACCTAATGAAGAGCAGGATTTGGCCTGTAGATACGTTGATTCAAACACAGGAGAAGTACCTACTGAAAAATTAGTCTTTAAAAATCTTCATTTTTAGTTTCATTTTGTTTAGGATGCTTTTAATGTTGGGATCATTAGATTTGAAAAGCCATGGTCTACCTCATTTTGTCATAACACTGCAGATTTTCATAGTGTCTTAAGTAAATTAACCGTTTCATTGTGATCTGTAACAAAGAGAGTCATCTGTTCACAGTTAGCCTATTAAATTCAGCAGGTAACCTTTCCAGAGAGGCTAATTTTACTGTTTCTCTTGTCCAGTTTCATGCAGAACTGCACAGCAGACAAGCATAGGGACGTCATCAAGAATACTGCACTCTGACTTGCAAAATGCCAGGGAAAACAAACCCACCACTCCATTGAAATAAAGAGTCCACATGAGCTACTTAATAAATAAAATAAATTCCAGCTGAGAAGGAAAGCACACCCATACTAGCCAATTTAAGAACTTTAATTCAAGGCAGACCCATTCCTAAGCCTTGGTTAAGCATGAGCAAACTCAAATGCCACTATTTTCATTTTTCAAACCCACTCTAAAGCCAACCATCATGAGGAACAGGCCCTCAGAAAGCAACTTGCAGCTGTACACCACTCAGCAGGACAGACAGCTAACTTAGGCAGCTGGATGATCAAACTAATTAAAACAATTTGTAGTGAAGACAGGTCTGACTGATGGATACTGTGTCATCCCCCAGCTTCAGCTGAGAATTACACAGTAAAGTGCAGCAAACTGGAAAATATAACCAAGCAGGATATATTTCTTACCCTTTCACTAACTACCCAGGAAATGCAAGTGATCACACAGAGGGAGCCTATTCAAAAAAGAAATCGAATCTTGAGATACAAAAAGCATACCTCAAGTGTCCAAGTACACATCATATGCTTACATGGAAATCCTTGTCCTTGTCTTGCAAAATGCATGTTCTGTCCTGGGGAAGTTACATGATACAAGCTAAGGCCTTCTTTCCAGAAAAACAAACTTACATATTCACAGAGGTATACACTGGAAGGATTCAGAGGTCTAATGGACAGAAACAGTACAGCAAATATGATTTCCACTGTGACAGTCCTTACTAAAGCACTCTTCAGGAGGCAATCCTGTTCAATAAGGTCGCAGGGAACCAAGTTTGCCACCATCTCAGGATAAAGTTGAAAGCCACACGCCACTCCAACCACCCAGTGATTAAAGTGGCGGCTTGGAGAGTCTAAGGTATGTAGAAGCCAAATGTTTTTAGAAGATTAAAAAGACACTAGACAATAGAGTTAAAGCAAACACATTTGCTATTTTGGTTGCAGGGACTGAAGTGGAATTAGAGAAAAGGATCAAGCTGCTACAAGAGACACAGAATGTTTCAGGATGATACATCTGTACAATGTACTCCTGACATATATCTCTATAATTTAGTAAATCTACTTATGGGTAAACCAAGGTGCAAAGAACCTAACATCAAAGCATTCATATGATGGTACGTAGAGTACTATTGAAGTTCTTATGAGGTATCAAGTCAGGACACTTTTCAGCAGTGCTGTGAGTCACCACACCAGATGTGAAAGTATTTCACAGCTGAGCAGGAAACCCAGATAACAGCCTGAAAAACAATTCTACTCACTCAGTGAATCTAGGGAGACTCAGAAATAGAGTTTAGAGGGCCTCCCAGCCCGACAGTCTATGAAAGCTCAACTCACAATTTTGCATAAAAACAAGACAAGAGCTTGAAGACCAGAGCCACTACAGATGTTTGATTCACTGAATCACTAGCACAATATAAGAGAAAAATAGTAAAGGAAAAGGCAACAGAAAATAACCCAACCTGAAAGATTAAGCAAAAAATCTACTTCCTAATTGTAGCCCAAAGATATTTTTTTTCACTTTGTGATGGTTTCACAGCAAGTCAAACTTCAGTTTTTAATTATACAGCAGTGTTTGTACACTTTCCATTATACTAATTTTCACCTATTTTTCTTATCCAGAAATCCCCTTGTCACACTTATAAGTACAGGTGCAAACTGATCCAGGGACAGAGGGCAATTCTAAAGTAACAGAACTGCATTGCTCTTCTTACCCCTTTCAATTCTGGATTACTGAGATACTCTTTTGATATCATGAGTCTTTGCACAAGACAACAGGAAACACCATGAGCATTACTGTAACATCAGTATCAGCCACTTTGTCTACTGGTAAAGGCTTAATTTTAAATAATCTGCAGTACACTGCTCAGTTCTCCCACAACACAACACTACTTGAAACAACCAGGATATTTGCCAAGTGATGACAGGCACTTTTGTTTCTTCATTTACATGTCAGGATGCTGACAAGCACCCAGAAATAGTCAGAACACATCGGTCTTAGTAACTTCCTATTAAATTCAACAACATTTAGAAGTCAATAAGAACAAAATACCTTCAAGTTCATTCTCTGCTGCATGCTTCCTTTCTTCCTTTTTTTTTTAACTCAGTTAACATGCTTACTTTGTTCAATCCTACTTTTTGGCTCGTCATCCTTTTTCCGAGGTTGCTAGAAGAGACCAGTCGGCTTTGCTCCTTTGCTATTCCTCTGCAAAGAGCAACTGCAGTTTCAGGTGCTCTGCTAGGAAGTGGGGAGAGCTCTGCACAGGTGAAACCTGTTCGAAATTGCTAGCGAGAGGCAAGCCTGGGCAAGAGCTCATTGCACAGTGGTAAATAACTTACAGGAGTTCCTCATCAACTTCTCAGCTTATGTCAAGATCCTTGGCTCCAAATGTTTGGTGTGTAGAGTTTCTTCATGCTGGCCATAATCTTTGGGCCAGGATTCAGAGCTGAAGTCACCACCCATGTTATTTTTTTTTTACCTCAGTTTGAAATGGGAGAATGAGGGCTGAGCAGAAAGGAATGGCATGAATGGAAAGATATGGGCAAGCATGAAAGGGAGATGAGTGGGATTTTAACTACAGCATGCATGCAATAGTTAATAGCAATGCAGTTCACAAATAGTTGCTGGTTTTCTCCAGAAATGCCAAGAGGGATATTGTAATACACGTAGTGAAACTGGCATTTTAATTCAATACTTTATTACACAACAAAAAAATTAATACGAAAGTACTCAGAGCAAGTACATAACAACACTTCTTTCACACTTTAGAGTATTATAATGCTGTATTTTTTAATTAAAATGGCTACAAGTTAAATATTACACACTTAGAAATGGGGCCATCCTACTGGATTCGTTCATACTAATAGTGAGTTCTCTCAGGTGACTGAGATAACAGAGCCAGACTCTTCTTAGCGGTACCCAGTGAAGAGGCAACATGCACAAATTTAAATACAAGAAAACATTCTGTTTAAACATAAGGAAAGAAACCAATCTTTTTTTACTGTGGGAGTGATCAAACACTAAGCGGATTGCCCAGAGAAACTGTGGAGTCTCCATCCTTGGAGATACTCATCAGCTCTGGGCAGCCTGCTTGTTTAACAGTGCTTTGAGCAGGGGTGTTGTACTAGACGGTCTCCAGAGGTTCCTTCTGACTTCTACTATTCCATGATTCCATATCTACCAGACATCAACAAATTCACATCTATCAAGATCTAGGTAACTTTTCTGCTTCAGCAAAGCTGAAGGCAAACAAAGTGGTTAGAAGAAAACAGATTTGAAAGACTGAGTTTATTGACTATGAAACTCACAAAGTAGGCATATACCGAACTGGATCTTTCCTTCTCTTCAGTCAGTGCCATATTCTACAGGTGTTATCCTTGCTCCCTAGTAACAAACACACATTGTGAAGGAATCATTTAGCTGTATCACACAATTTATCCATGTTGTTCACATCTACATCAACAGTCTACCCAGAATGCTGAGGAGCCAGAGAAATATTTTTCTGTTCGTGACTAGCAAGAGACAGCAGGACCTACCGCAATATTTTTAGCTGAGATCATCCTGCATCCCATATTTTGGTAGTTCAGTCAAAAGATCAAAGCAATCACATATACTCTGTTCATGTCTTTTCCCACTCCCACAACTTTTTGTCTGAAATGAAGCAACCCCAATGGAGTTCAGTGCCAAATGCACAAAAGGTGTGCTCCCATTTAGAAAGCTCCGCCTATTGCTGATCCAGACCTCACCTGCATCTGGGATATGGCCCCAGGAAACTTTTCAGACGCTTGTTTTTTTTACCATACAAGATTTCAAATGTGTCTCAAAGAAATAAAAAAAAAATAGAATATTTTATTTACCTGTAATGATAATATCGCCTTTGTAATTGAAAGTGCAGGAGAATATCTCATCAGTATGACCCTCTAATATCTGAAGGCAATGTCCAGTAGCAGCATCCCAGAGTCGAGCTGTTTTATCAGAGCTGGCTGTTAGTATACGATTGCCTTTAGGGTTGAAACATACCTTTAAAAAAAAAGATGAAACAGTTATATTACTTAGCAAGTCAATATGCCTAGAAAAGGAAGCATAGCTAGTGATTAAAGGATGAAAACAGAAACCAGCAACTCTTGCATTCATCTTTTCAGCTGAAATTAAGGATAGTATTCCACTAGAGCCACCCTGGCAAACTTCTGTGGCTGAAAACTTTATGTACAAAGGTCATACAATGACCTTACTGTACGATCAAGACTTCAGAATACTATCTCCCAAAATCACAATTGCTCTACAGCTTTAACAACTTTATTTGTTATCATTATTCCAATTTATACTTATTTTATATACATATATACATATTTTACATTAAATAACATACATATCTGTAATACCAAAACTTCCACTGAAGTCAACTCATTTTGTAGTGTGGCTTCATATTTGTTAAACATTCATTGCTAAAGTTGCATGCACTTCCAGATACTCAGATATATTTTTATAGCACTAACTGGACAAGACCAGATTTATTATATAATGCAAAATTGCTTAATAACTGAGGGTAAAATGCCTGTTCCTCAGAAACCCAATTTCCAAGTAATAATATTCTCAAGTGATCACAGCTACACAGAACATCTGCAGAAATAGATTGACTTTTCAACATGCTCCCAGATGAGCAGATTCTCACTTCTAGCAAAGAAATCACGCCAGCACTAAGGACCCTGATGGAAACTGTCCCTAACCCACTGACGTGCCAGCATGTATTCAGACTGCATTCCTCAGTGCATCTATAATGAGTGTGAAATATTGCAGTGAGTATAAGTGTGGAAAGACTAGCCCTTCTGAACTTAATATTCTCTCAGCGGAGTGATTATAATCGCCAAATCAATACAATGAAAGCGTGTGGGTTTTGTTCACTAAGAACCATCCTAGTTTCAAAATATTAATATTTCAGTTACAAAATACATCAAACAAAAGCAGCACAGACTTAGCACACTAGCCTGGAAGCTAGTGAAAACTATCCATTTGAAAGAATAACAAAAAGTTGCAAGCATTAAATAACAAATTTTAAAAAATATATACAATTTTGGAAGTAACTATATGTATTTGAGACTGAAATTTGGCATTCAAAATTGAGCCAGACAAGACTTCCAGCAAAGAACACAAGCACACTGCTCACAACCAAGTGATTTTTTTAAACAGGCTATATACTTCCAAGTCCCTTATGCAGTTTAGAAAATAAGACTCTCCATGTATTTTGCCACAGAAATATGTTTTCTCTGTTCTGTTTCATAAATCAGGTGTACAGAGAAATGAAAAATAGTAAAGATGAGTATATCTGGCAGAAGCAAGGAATAAGGGTGATGGTAAAAGCCGCAGAGGCAATAGCCTTAAGATGTCATGAAGAGATTTAAAAACTTGTGCTTATTTTGTCAGACAACCTGGGGACTCCAAGGGCATAACAAGATAAGCACAGTTTAGGGCAGGTCAGACAGAAGCTCGATTAACTACGATCATAGTGAGAGAACATTTGGACAGTGTGCAGACCCAACCTGTATATGGTTACAGAAAAAGGAAAGAGGTAAGGAAAAACAACCATTTCAATGTTAGCAAAGACAGCTATCCATCACCGGGAAGGATGGACTTCTTAAGCAGCTTGCTAACTGCCACAATTCTAAGGAATCCATAGTAAATAACATGACAATATGGAGAGATGGCTCTTGATTGAACCTATAGGAGTAGCACAGCCAGTATTAGCTTAGCTTAGAAGTGGAGAGTTGGAAACAATCATTGACTGATAGCTTTTAGTAGAAAGGAATGTTCTTTTAGTAAAGATAACTTCTCAGCTAGACCTCTGAATCTTAAATATTAATGACTTTATCACCACATTTTTTAAGAGTACTCCTGTGTCATGGAATAACTGGGGAAATGGATGTCACACACAATCAAATAAGAAAAGGTGCAAACCACAAACAGCTCACCTTTGAAATTTCACCTCCATGACCTTCTAGCTGTGCAATGCACTTTTTTGTTCCTGCACTATAGACTCTTGCTGATCCTGTTGTAATAGATTAGGAGACATTTGTGATTGCTACACTTAAGCATGCATTTCAATAAGAACATTTTAATAAGGTCAAAAGGACCTCATCCTTTAGGTTGATTTCAAAATAAATAGAAGACTATCTTAACACAGTTTCTCCCAAGGATAAAGTATGTCAAGAAGGATCGGTAATCTGGTTGGAAAAGGTTGACTTCTTAATGACTTCTGTTGGAAAACTTCTAAAAGAGGAATACAAATGTCCACACAGAACATGGACCACTGTAGTCTGTAATTTCAAATTGCATGTACCATGTATTCAGAAAGCTTTCATTATATTTCAGATATTCATTCTATTTAATAAGCTATTAATCATTTTTAATAAGCTATTGATTACCTTTCAGGAAAATTTTACATTGTCTTACGTCTTAATTTAGCAACTACAGCAAATCAGATCCAAATAGTGCCCCCCATCCAGTCTGGTATGCTGTTTCTGAAAGCGCATATCAAAACACTTAAGTATGTAAAAATATTATGGTATTGTCATTATGCACTATAATATAACACTGTGCAGGTGAATACAAAAACCTATTTATTGCAATTCCTAAAAAAAATAAGCATGCAAAACTGCTGCATACCAATAACAAAACTATTTCTTTCACTACCTCTTTATTGTATATTCTCTTGCTGTGCATGTGGAAAGCCTAGCAGCAAATCTACCACCAAAATTTCAACTACCTTTTTCATTTAAGCCTCAATTTGAACCACCCAAATCAAACTTCATTCAGAAGCTGCTTACCTAAACATTTTAAATGCATTTCTAACCACAACAGAAATATTTCCCAGCAAGTTTGAAGTTAAATGGGAAATACACGTTGAGTTGTGAAAAATAAGAGTATTTTCACTGGGGAAAACTTAAGTTTAAAGCCAAACTTTCTATAATGCAACAAACATTGCTTGATCTATAGTTTTGAGTCATGATACTCCTATTTCATCAAGCTACATTCAAAGCAAAACCAAAGGAAATGGACAAAGGTGTTTTATGCTACTATTGCAATTCTTATACCAGTCCCAGTCACTTCACTTACCATCAGCAGAGGCAGTTGCAATACGCTGGCCAGCATAATCAAAGCAGACATCCAATATTTCATCACTGTGACCTGTTAAAGTTGCTATATGTGTCCCAGTCATAGCATTCCACAGCTGCATAGATAAATAAAGTGGGGGTTCTTGGGTCTTTAACTATATATGTATATATACACATATATATAGAGATGCGTAGTTGCTCCATAAAGCAACATGTATAGGCCCTTTCTGATGTCTGACAATGAAACCTGGATATAAATCATTACAAAGTCACTGTTTAGTCAGTTTAATTAAGTCCTATGTATTTTTTATTTCAGGGTACTGATTAAATGAGCCTTAAAACATATATTGTTATTTAACTGGACTTCACTGAAATGAATACTCTTATAAGTTTTGCATTTAGTTGTAAATTCTTTATTGAATTACACGTACTGGTTTAAAATAATGCTTTTCCATTTACAAAAAAATACATTTTTATGTATCAAGTAGTTATATTCAGTACATCTCAACTTCCTTACCATGCATGTTTTGTCCATTGATCCAGAGACAATGAGAGAACAGTCCCAGTTGAACTGTGCACTGCTAATCTCGCCTCGGTGACCTATTAAAGCATGTAACATCCTACAAAAAAGCAAATTTACATTTTTAGTGTGGATTTTGATACGCGCATATAAGTAAGTTCATAAAATGGTATAGTTAAGGTGTCAAGTCTTCACCACTTTCTTCATTAAAGCAATTAAATGGAGTGGTACAGCTCATTTAGGATTCTAGTACCACATCAATTCCATTTTTTATCTTTGAGACAGAGGGGCAGCAAGGAACAAAATGGAAAAGCCCAGCTTTCTTTTTCAAAAATATTTTAGTGAATGTATTTCCTGTGAAATGCGATGACTTTCCAGTGCCAGAGACTTATTTCTTGTATTCATCTAGATACAAAGCACATACAGCAAGTTTTTCCACATTACTTTTGCATTGTCCTACTTCAATGAACTGTAAACAGTACACCTTTAAAACTCCATATAATCTAAACCTTTTATAAAATCCACTGAAGATCAAATAGAACTTAATCAGGTACCTAATGTAAGCATGTTCGCAAGTAACAGGCGAATTACAGCCAAACTGAAATATGATTTCTAATCCTCATTAATGTTAAACTTCTTGCTGCAACACTAGCTCCATTAAATTCTTCAGCTTTAGCTGAATACTGAGGGTACAATTAGCCATTATTGCTTCGTATGAATTACAAACTCTAAAAAAGATTAATTGATAAAAATATTAAAGGCTTAGTAAGTTAGGTTATTATCACAATGCTAATATCACTGTATCATTAATAGAAAACTGCTTTAACTAATGGGTAAACAACTAGAAAAACAACCCAGTGAGATTAAGTAACTGAAATGTTTTTATTCATTGCATGAGATATATAAAGATAGCTAAATTAATATATATGCTAAGTGAACAGCAAAGCAAACGTCCTGAGCAACTGAATTTTCTGTTTGTTTATGATATCAAAAACTTGATTATATTCAAGTCATTTTATAGGATTACTTTCCCCTTTTACTTTCTAACAATGTGAAGCCTGCACTGTTGTAACTGTGTAGACCTTTTTACAGTAAAAACAAAAAATCAACAAGCAGAAAACAACAGTAGAAGACTTCTTAATTTTGTGAACATTTTGGCCATCAAGATGGCTGCTGTTGTAATACCTAATACCTAAAATCCCTAATAATGAAAAAAGTTTTAATTTAAAATTTAAAAGCTTTAATTTCCAAAGTTTGAAAAGGCAATCCAGGCTTCAAGCTTCATTGTAAATATTTAATCAATAAGCAGAATAAACAGCAACGTGGAAGATCTCACAGAAACCACTATCTATCAGATACACAATTAGAATGAAGCCAGAAAACAGGCTTGTGAAATGCTATAAGAATTTTCAATTTACATTATTTTAAAATAAGATTAGTTTCAGTCATGATTATATTTCTTTAGCCTTCAGTTTCCAGTGAAAATTAAGATATGGATGCTCTAGTATTTGCACCATAATTGCAAATAAAAAGAAACTGTCTTTCAGCATCCTGGTGTCCAGCACTCCTGACCCTAGTTACAAGCTGTTGATTTGTCAAACGAAACTCTGAAGACACCTTCAAGTGAGCTATAGCTGGCTGCATCTGCTGTGGAGAAATTATTGATGAAATACAGGCCTGTGTGATAAAAGCGTGTTCCTCCCTCCCTATTCTTTTTTTTAAATTAACATTTTATGAAGAAAATCTTGAACCTTCTTGACATTTCTTGTCCCTCCATCAACTTCCCTTAGGACAATTCTGGATACCTACCCAGAATAAAACCAAGGAACACAGACACCCATCAGAGTCAGCCAGTAAAATTAAAAGAAAGTTCAAGTTCAAACTCAAATTTGTAAAGCAGTGTTTCTCATGTATTTTATATGGTGAAAGACAGGCACGCACAAGCTCACCCACAAGATTTTTGCAAATCTACCTGAACCTGTATACAGCAAAGTATGATTTGCTCACAGTCTGTATGACTGCAACTTCTCATTATTACTAAATGTATACATGTCCAGCTGCAATCTAAAAGGCTGAATGCTGGCCCTGGCACAATTACATTGCCCACTAGCTAGTCATCAGAGCTGCCAGTGCTTAAACGAGAATTTTCCCCATCATATTCCACTTCCTGGTATTGACCCTGACGTGAAGTTCGCATTCATTTCTTAGAAAAAAAGAATGCAACACGAAAAACCCAAGGCTTTGACTTCAGTGCAGGCTCAAACAAGAAGCTGGAAGAAGCAGCTGTTTTCAAACAAAAATATTTGCAAGAACGCTAGGCTGAACGAAGCTGAATGCAAAGGTCCACTTTGCTGAATGAGTGTCTCCTAAGTATTTACATGCCAAACATTAAACTTCTGGTGTTGAATAAGCTCAAAGCTTACAGGATCACGCCTTAAATGATGTACTATGTGTACATTATTTTTTAAATCACATGATTACTCTCATTTTGAAGTGGTATACATTGTTTATTACCCCATGATATCACTATACACACACTTTCCTTTTATATAAAACCTCAGAGATACTCCCCTTGCTCTCACAAAAAGAAGAAAGACATGACCTCTGAAAACATAATAAAACTGTTATCTTCATAAGCTACTTTGTCAGTAATCAGGGCAATCATTTTATTATTCTACTTATACTGAGTTTCCAGTTGAAAAAAAACAAGAGGATTTGTCAGGATAATACATTATTATTTGTTGGCATCATAATCAAGACATTTTGTTCTCTGCAGTCAGAGAGGCCAAATTTTATCCTCCTTATAAACTTATATTGACATAAAGGATTGTGAGAAGAAAAACAGATGCTCTATAGTTTTTAAAGACAATGTGACCAGACTTATTTTCTATGACAGAAAGTGTACTTTCTTTCTACTTAAACAGTCTGTTCCATCTAGAAATTCTAAACACCTCCCAAAATGTGAGTTTCCATGTTGATAAAAAATTTTCCTGTTCGGAGAATTCATCAGCAACAAGCACAGGATCTGTCCATTCTGTCTGCCTCCTCAGTGTTCATAAGATGGAAATTTAGAACAAAAAACAGACACAAAAGCACTTAATGAGCAGCATTCCTTTTCAGAAGAACAAAAGGAATGGGAATAACAAATGATATGATGGGGGAACACGTATGCTAAATGAAGCAAAAATACAAGGTCTGTAATTTGTAGCTCAACATTATCTCTTTCATTTCTCATTAAAATAGGCAATGTAAAATGACATTTATTAGTACTTTAGTACCTGCCAGTACCAACATCCCACACTGCTACTGTATGGTCAAAGGAGCCAGTGATAATCCTATCTCCAGTGGTGTTGAAAGACAATGCAATGATTTCTGCTGAGTGCCCCTAAGAGAATTTTCAAAAAAGAATATGAGAATGAAAATTATGACTTTTCCATTATTGTTGTTTAATATATAGCTTTTTCCAGCAGCATAATCCTTCTATAACCCTTCAATATATTATTTACTGTCTTGTCCAGTATATCACAATTTTGACAGAAAGATCTACTGGACTGTGGAATAGTCAATGTCTCAACAACTGCAAAAAACCAGGCATATCACTAAGCAGTGAGAGATTGTCCAGTGATGTCATCAGCACATATTTTCCATATTTGATTTAAACAGAATCACATTTGATCACCAATTCATACTCAAATCAGATGATCCATTTACAGTAAACTACAGTACAGCTTGTCACTGGTGTTGGTCAAGAGGTCTAGAAAAACGTATGTAAGAATACTTATAAGCTAAAGGTTCACACATTCCACTGCTCCGCGCTCTGCTCAGGGCTCTGAGAAAGTGAAAGTCAAAGAGGAGAAAATGCCTTCCTCACTCTATAGGACACATACACAAAAGGAAACTTATGCACTACCTGTTATTTAGGATTTATGTGAGAAATGCGTTTAAACAGCAGGGGCCAACCTGAATCTGTGGAATCCCAGCAAGCCACATAGATTAAAGAGACATCATGGTCTAGAGGTAATGGGATGTTTGCCCTCTGCTGGTGTTTACAGGAAGAAGATCCGTACAGACGTAGTGTCTGACATTAATGTTCTCAGAGTTACTTAATGCAGAGGAGGTCATAACTTACAGTATATCAACATGTTTTAATGAGTGATGGAAGGCATTCTGATCTATAGTAGTGATGTCACTGAAAAGAGAAAATCTGTCTTTTGAGAAACAGGACGATTTATAAAATATCATAGCTTTATCATTCCCTTCAAGCTTTCTTAATCTGTTTTGTAACTGCTGTCACTGTGGGACCACCTGGTAAAAGGCACTCCGCAAGTTTTGAAACTTGTAACAGTTATACTGTTATTTGTCTCAGTTAGAAAACTACAAAAGCAAGGAACACCTTTAAAAACTTGAGGAAGACAAACATACACTTAAAGTGACTATTTCCTCTCCTCTCTCTATATCCCATAATTTGGCAGTTGTATCCATGCTTCCAGTTGCCACCATTGTGCTCTGAAGATTAAATGATAAACATACCTGTAGCAAGAAATGTTGGATGGAAAAAGTGAGAGAGTATTTATATGTATTTTCTCAAAAGCAATGGGTCAGGATTAATATTTTTAAACAAGACAGAAGTCTGACTTAACATTTTATGGCATACAGAAAAATTGCAGAGTTCTTCCAACACCTTACTAGAAGAGCAACAAATCCTTATCACGTAGCTCTGGATGACTATTCAAATGAAATGGACTAATTGGCTGCTTTGCAACAGCAATGCATTGAAAAGACTTACTGGAAGATTTCCTGTATTGTTTTCTGAGCCTGCATTAAAATTCACTAATTAGGTGCTTCATTTTGTGTCACAGGAAGAAATTAAGTAGTTCACAAAGTTTTAATGAAAATCAAGACCAAAGCATTTTGTTAATGTATTAACAGCGCATAGTTAACTGACAGAGAACTGTATTCAGTACCAGTATTGTAATACAATAGATAAACTTATGCAATCTTAATAAACAGCTACAAATTTCTAAATTGCCTCCTATAATTCCGAGAAGTTTTAAGGACACACACACTTTCACACATTTGCCTGCACACTCATCCTCTCTCACAAGATGAGTGGATTATAAGTGCACCCCAATATCCTAGGAGTATGTGTTCCCCTACTTGCACACACCTCCCCTAGGAGACATGACCGCTCTACCTTTAGTTGAACCCGTGCCGCTTCCCACAATCTGCTTCTCCAGTTACCGTTCAATCCAACTGACAGCCCTCCCTAACACTATCGTTTGGTAGGCTTTCTCTGTAACTTTATCAGTTTGGGGCAAAGACCCTCCAGACAGTTTTGCATACCCACAAACACACTCTGTACACTCACACTTTTATCTTAACAGGTGTAATTAGCTAGGCCACTTGCCAAGGGCATCCTCATAATATCATATTTATTTATGAAAAAGCAAGAACAAAAGCTCAACAACTTCCTTAATTCATTTTTCACATTAAAAAAATCATGTACTCATCTTCCCATTCTCTGTAACTATTCAATATGATTGTTCTGCTAATAAAGAATAGGAGGTGCCATGTCAAAAGGAAAACAGTAGCTGAGGTCACCAGTGTATTTTTACTGTGTCCATTTCTTTTTTTTTTTCATACTGAATAACTATGGACATTCTCTTTCCAGAAACGTATCGTGTGCAACAATGGCCTTTCAGAAACAGGTCTCATTCAGAGAAACACGTCATTTTCTGCTGGCTATTATCTTCTACTAACTAGTTGCAAGCGCAACTCAAAACACATTGGGTCTAATCTAACGCCTAGAGAACTCGAAAGAAATTGAGAGGCCTTTAAATATTTAGCTAACTGATCCATGGAAACAAAATCACTGCAGCCTGTCTCAATAAGCAAACGTTCTCCATTGTAAGGGGTAACTGTTTCAAAGTATCTGGAGAATCAAAAACCTGCTGAAACCAAGCCCACCTTCCACCAAGATAAACCACTATTTTCTCACACTAGTTATAGGCCTCATAATCTACAAATTAAATTCCAATTGTTCCCAGAAACAATTTCCAAAAATGCTTTATTGAATAATGACTGTATAGCTATTTTTGTTAAAAAATATATCCTGCATTGAAATTAAAATTTTCAGTGGATTTGCCCTGATCTTTTAAATCAATATTTGCTACTGCTAATAGGGCTCCTAGTGCATTGGAAAGGAAACCAACCATTTTTAATCTGAAATTGTTTTCATTTTATATATCTTTGACATTTCAGCATCCCACGTGTTCCCGCTTGACACACTTAAAATTTCAGAAATTCATTCTTCTATGGCTCCATTTGGTCCTGTATGTGAAGTACAGATCTCAGCATGAAAGACAGCAATGCAAGCAATGATGTTCTTGTGTATTTAGTTATGCAAGTGCAAGATACTGAATGTAAGGTATCTAGAATGTCTAGATATCTTCTGTAATGCAAGATATCTAGAAAAAAATGAGATATGTAAACAAATCAAGAAATAAATATGTCCAATAAACTGAAAAGTCCAATTGTTATGGTATTTTTCAAAAATGTTATAACGTTTAGCAAAGAAGGGAAATGGATCAAACTAAAAATAAAAATATCATTTCAAACTGTATACAATGTTTTATTCTATTTCTTAAGAACTGCCAGACTATCCTTTCTTGCATTACAGAAATGTTCACAACATATGTGAATAGATGCAGCAGAATAGCTGCCCATTCCAGTGTCAGCTCACAGGGGCTTGGAAACCACGGCCATCAATGATGGCGTGAGGAAACATAAAGGACTAAGAAACGTCCATCAGTACTCACTATTTCTGCACTGTGTCCTCTGAAAGTATGATAACATTTTCCTGTTTCCGTACTCCACAGTTTGCAGGTTTTATCAAAAGATCCAGTGGCAATCTTGTCACTAAATGGAGAAAATCCTGGCATTTTAATTTAGAAAAAATCCTCCGACTTCAAAGACAGTAGAGCTCACAGAAACACCCAGTTGCCAAAGCTTGCGTGCATTTTGGTGCATTCTGCCACACTACAAGATCCTGGAGCAGGATTCCATAAACAGAAGTTACGTTAAGGGAAATAATTACCTGACATAATTAGTTCCTAAGAGAGCCACTGTGCCAATCTATTAGCACACAAGTGTTCATAACTGATGACTAACCTACATTAGGGATGAGGTGATCTGCTATACTTCCAGATGTATTTCCAAGTTATGCCACTTACCAGATAGCATGTGTTTTGTTTATCAACAGTTATAAACTCTTTTTATAAGCAGTTTACTAAAATTTCAGAGGTCAAACTCCACTCCCACTGAAGTCAGTGGAAGTGTTGTGACCAACTGCAGTAAGAGCAAGACTGAAGTGAGGTGGTTAGAAAATGCAGCAAGGGACACTGTATCGAAACTTAAAGATTAGTTAAAGAAGAACTTTTTTTCCCCGCTAAACTTTTAATTTAAAAGTAACTCAAGGTTCTCATCAGGTTTTCTCTCACTGTGTATTGCTTCTCCACTTTTATGTTACAATGTAGTTACTGATCTTTGCACAGATTTTTGTTGTACATTCGTTTCTTCAAAGTATATAAAAGAATTTCATTAATTCCTTTATAAAGTAAAGAATAATATCAGAATATAAGACATTGACATAGTGGGTTCTAGGTTAGATGAATTTTTTTCATTTAGAAGGAAACAATGATGCTTCAAATAGCTTAAGAAGAAGTCTTTGACATTTTTTTTCCTGATGTTAACTCTGTATTGCTTAACTGATAAATAGGACATCTGACAGTGAAAGAAGTAATGTGATTCAACATTAAAATAGGAATTAATTTTGCAGAGAAGCAAAAATATTTACTTACACACAACAGCTTCCTCAGGAAGCAAATGACAATGAAACCTCAATAGCTAACATGTAATTCGCTTCACCTAACAGGTGGCAATTCTAACCTAGGGCAAACAGTTATTGCAGAAAACAAAAGATGCAAAGATTCATAATTGACATTAATACAGCGGCACCCTATGGATTTTATAAAAATTACTCAACAGCTGTGACACTTCTAAATCATGTCCTAAATAATAATGAATGTGTAATATCAAATGGAGAAATCCACTTTCGTTATGACGGAAGTGCTCTTTCTCCTTAACTGAAGCATCACAAGCTGTCGTAAGTACTTATATCTCACATCATATAAAATTACACGGAGGCAGTAAAGAACAATTAACATTCAGAACACAATTTGGTCATGCACATATTATTGAAATAAATTTGTGTTTCAATACACGAAACTGTCTTATATATGTATTTTTCAAGATGCTGAAAACCAATGAAATTTATTCTTTGAATTTTTAAATTTCATTTTTAAAAATTATAGCATAAAACATGCTTGAATGTATCTTATAGAAATAACATATAGTATTGTCCCATGTTGATTAGCTATAGCTGAACTTTACAAATTCAGAATTTGAACTCTTTCAATTTGAGGTAGTCTATTTTATGTTAAAGTCTGAGTAATAGTTCTATATTTGCAAAACTAGCAATTATAATGTATGTCAGAGAGAATATATTTACCCATAGGGATTATTGAAAGCTATTGCATAGACAACATTTCCGTGTCCCTCCAGAGTACATAGCTCTTCTCCTGACGCAGTATCCCATACTTTGCAGGTTCTGTCATAGCTTCCAGTGATAAAGCTAAAGCAAAGAGAAATTAATCTCTGAATACAGTAAATATCTTACTGGTCCTGGTGCATAGTCCAATGAGCTATTTCCACAGGTTTCAGTTAGCACTGCCTCAGACCCCAAATCTCTGCTTTCTTTCAAAATAGGTTCCACTGAACCACCAAAGAGGTTCCTTTTCTCTCTTTTTTTTTTTTTGTAATATTACTCCTTAAAAAAATTGTTTCTACCCTTTAATGTATTTCAACTAGAAAGCAAGCTGCTGCTTTCAAGACACGAGGGAAAAAATGGTTAGGCATATGCCCACAGTGAAATCAATTAATATTAAATTGCACTACAGTGAAAGTCCCAAATTAATTTATGTCAGAGACTCATTTAGTTTTTAGCAATCTACACTTCATTGCCATAAAGGTGCTTCTTTTCTGAAACACGGTAATTGTCAACAAACTATCACCTTGGAAGAAAAAAATTACATGAGTTGAATCTCGCCTACTACTTTTTTGCATCTCCCATTGGTTCTCCCAGAGGCCTGAAATCTAATTCCCAAACATGCTTGAAGTTGCTTATAAGCAGCACAGCTGAATTCTTCTTGCAGCAAGATAAGAGCACTGAAATTCCCTTACAACTTAATTTACAAATACAAAATTTCAATTAGAGACTATGTATTTTCACTTTGAAAACAACTTACCGGGAACCAGATTTGTTAAATGCTACGTTAGTCAGTGGCAATATATGTGCTCTAAGTACCTGAAAGAGAAGGGGTGGGGGGTGGAGGGGAGAAATTGACATTTGATGCAAATAAAAAAAAAAAGCAACTGCTCAAAATATTCAACAGGTTAACACTTTCTCCTGTCAGACAGTAGTTACAGCTGTAATACATTAATCCTTAACTAAAAAATCCTCCATACATCAGCACGTTATTACTGCAGATATAAAATAGTATTGATTTCAAATTTATATTTTGCTTGAATTAAATGTCTTTTCCCCCACCTTCTCTGAGACCAGCAAAGTAACCCTAGACCAGAGCTGAACGGGCAAAAACAAGTGAGGAGACCATGCCTGCTGAGATCACTGATGAAAGAAATCCCAACTAATATTAAGCCTTATGCAGTGAATCAAGAGATCCAGCTGAATTGAGTATTTTGAGTCTTTCAGGTTATGGGATGCTTTCAGCCAGTATATGATTTTGTTTTAAAAAACAGGAAGAACAGAAATAAGCTACATCTACATCCTATGAGGTCATAACAAAAAAGGCATGCAGAACCATAACAAAGATACTTATCAAGACAAAATTCGAAGAGGAAATTTCAAATTTGATGTCTACCTGTATTGTGTAGCTTATAGAGATAACTGTTTTTCTAACCTTGTTTCTAAGGTCCTTTAATCAGACAGTATATATGTTTCAGGTAAATTATTTCATAGCCATAATAATAAATATTAAGGTTTATTAAACACAAGTGAAAACAGTTTCAGATACTGCCAATAAAAGTCAGTGTGTCATGATATATTGAAAATGACCAAAAAATGTAATCTTGTTTGTGTTGAATAAACTGGCTACCATGTAACAGGGTTCGCATTTCAACAGCTTTGACCTATTACAAGCTGGCTTCTGCTCCAGTCTAAAGCATAATAAAATTGTAACCTGGGAAATACGTGCCCAGCGACTGGACAAGGGGCAGTGGGCACAAACCGCAGCACAGGCAGTTCCATCTGAACCTGAGGAAGAACTTCTTTACTGTGAGGGTTCAGAGCCCTGGCACAGGCTGCCCAGAGAGACTGTGGAGTCTCCTTCTCTGGAGACATTCAAGCCCTGCCTGTTCTTGTGCAACCTGCTCTGGGGTCACCTGCTTTAAACAGGGGGTTTGGACTGGGTGATCTCCAGAGGCGCCTTCCAAACCCTGCTGTGCTGTGATTCTGTGAAATCACAGCAATTGCTGACAAGGAAGTAAAGGGGTGTTAAAAATACAGCAGAGGTCCACTAGGTCTTCTCTGTAGTGTAAGAATAAAGAAGAAATTATTTATGAGCAATGCCATTTAATCAGTGACATACTACCAGAGCTTTTTTTTCTCATCTCTAGCTTTCTCAGCTGTCTCCAAAAGGAAAACAGAAGAAGCTCAGAGATCTACTCAGAAGAGTAGGGACTGATCAAAATGGAAATAACAATGGTCAAGTGAAGGACTGAGAGAGAGAGAAACAGAAAACATATTTTATGTTAGAGAAACAGCAATTTCTGCTCTCTAGAGAAAGTAAGACAAGTTGTACTTCCAGCTACAGCAGTGGGAATGGGCAATCAAGATGTGGCAACTGCAAAAATATTTTGCTTTTTTTAAAACAGCCACAGTATACAAATATCTGCATATGAGAATGAATAATCATGGAAATCTACAGAAATTTGATCCATAACATTTTTAGGGCTCCATGCAGGCAGCCCCAAACAACAAACATATTTAACAATTATTTTAAAAAGGGAGGAAAACGAGATGGGTTTATGTTCAATTTCAGATCACAGGGCTAATTCTGTTCTTCCAATGCCCAGTGCTGCAGTTGCTTCATCCACAGAACCCTAAGCTAGCAAGATTTTCTTGTGCAGATGATACAATGATCAAACCCTAAAGCAATATTTAAAAAAATCTACCTCGTTTCTGCAAAATCCGCTGCAGCAGTCCCTAAGATAAAAACCTGCAAATCACTACGGCATACCATTGCTATGTAATAGTTTAGAACCTGAGAAATAGTTACAAAATCTTGTTTCTCTGCAAGGTGCCTAACATAACACTGTCGCCACAACTACTGGAAATAACAAAAAGATGGGTTTATACACTCATGTAAGCTATGCTCCAGTGCAATGGGAAAAAATACTCATTTCCAAACAATTCAAATACTTGAAAGATTGTTTGGAAAAAAAAAATTCTCACTCCCACCCACCTCTTGTATTTTATTAGTATCTCAGAAGCACCTGATACTCAAGTTTCATATACAAGCCTTAAATGGAATTGAAACATAAAGCAAGTTCTTTTCACACACTTCTAACTACTCTTGCGTGAAGGAAATAAGGCAGCACTGATTGGATTTTCCTGTCTATAGTATTTCCAAATACAGAAGCTCAAATGCAGCTCTACACCCAACAAAGAACAAATATGTTATTTACACTGAAATCTGAACAAGCATTTGATAATTTGTCAGTCTCTGTGAGAAACAATTTTAAAAGCTTGTGAAAGCAAGGCATTATCTCAGTTGAGAGTATACCTTAAAACAGAACAGAAACATTTTTTATTTAAGATGCCTTATTACATAGCTTGTTTCCAAGGTTAAATACACAGATCTTTGCAGAATTCACCTAGATGTACTGTTGGTCAAAAGAACCCAAGTTATATCCAGAAACATGTATGGGATTTTTTAGCCAAACAAACCAACACAAAACTTCTCCCTTTTCTCTCTAAATTAAGGTAACAATCAGTAACAGAGCACAGACCAGTAATTTTTAACAGCTATACATTGCCATCTGCTGACACAATAAAGATACAACACTTCATTATTTCAAATTTCAATATGCAATCTCTGGAAGTAGTTTTATTTTTGTTTTCATAATCAAATACAGTTAAACCTATTTTCTTCTGACAGACTGAATGCTTGATTTGAAGCCCTAAAAGGTCTCATTAACAATTGCTCTTAAAAATCTTACTCATTTAAAATAAATTTTTAAAGTGCTGTGTCTAAGCTGAAGATCAAGCTATCAATGTTCAAATGTAATAGTGACAGAAAGTAATGACAAGCAGTATTACTGTATGCAGCAGAATACATAAAAACCCCATAATTTTCACAAAATGAAGAACAAGTAGACAAGGACAGGAAAATATTTTGAGCTTTTCCTAGCAGCTAATAGACTTGGGGTCTATTTACAGGTCTTGTTTAAATATAACAGTGGGTATGGCTGGTCCACAGAGTCTTACCGGACAAATAAGAGAATAGTTTATCTCCATCCAAAGCACAGCCTTGTACATAAGCCCGTGTAAACCATGTCTAGGAAGAGTTATACCTCCCAGCCTTTTGGAGGAATTCCTGGTAGACATAACCAGGCCAGACTCAGTTGCTCTAAACAGTGCAGAGGTGACTGAAAAGAGCCAAGAAATTGGTCATAAAGACCAAATTTTTCTCTCAGGCACAATATGCAGCAGTAAAAACATACTCGCAACATCACAACTGGAACACCCCCTAAATGCCCAAAATTATTTAAAGATGCCTCTGACCTTAAAAAGATAGAACTTGCGATCCTCTTTTTCCCCTAGCTTCTCTTGCAATCTTCGTACTAAATGTATGACATGCTCCTTGCATGAAGATGTGATGAGAGGTTCTCCTTTCCGAATTTCTTCTACCAAGGCTATGGCATCTGTGCTAATTATGAGGGGGAAAAAAAAAAACCAACATACAAACCAAAAACCCAAACCCACTAGATTTCATCCTCTGGCAGTAACTATGAATATAAGACCAAGTATATTATTTGCTTGCAGAGAAACTAAAGTAAGCAATTAAATGATATGCGTTTATCTCATTCTGTAATGGCTTAAAGAAATATGGGTAAATTTTTCTTATTTTCTGTACTTCCTCCCCTCTCTTGCTAAAGTTGTTCAGTAAGATTTAACTTTTAAACATTTTAGCTTGGCAAGAAATTTCAAAGGGTTTCCACCAAGGGCCAGACAAGGGAGATGCGTATCCAAAACTGATAGTTTTGGAATAAATATCTAAATTAAAGTGGAATTTCATAAAATCGGAATGAATTGCCCATCAAGTAGCAACAAGATAGATTATATACGGAAAGAGTTAAAATCATCTCTGTCTGTGTCTTCACAAAGCTATGCCTGTTCCTATAACTCTTAGTTACACTAATAACTTCCAAAATGTGGTCCACAGTCTATTGGCGTCCATGGTGCTTCCAAGAAGTGGTTCACAGCCAGCCTGTGGAATTGGGTCATCTTTTCATATCATCAGATAAACCGCTGATTCCTAGCCATTCATCAGAAACTGAGGGTTGACAGTACCTGGCAGTCAAAGCACCACATACACTTAAAACTAGTCCTAGCAAGAAAGCCTGGAATTTGTTAGTATTATTAATACTTATTAATAATTAATAAGTATTATATTATTGCAGTCTGAAGGGGATTTTCTATATCAGTCCTCTAAATGGGAGGCACTAAGATCCCCATAAATTAGCATCCTGACAGCGTTTACACTCCTGTTAAGTAACATCAGACAACTTATTTCTGCCACAAAATTACTTGTTAGGTTTTATCCAGAATACTAAGCAGGACAGTTCCTGGTGGATAAGAATTAATAATTTTTAATTTTGGATTTTTAATCTTGCATGTGCAGCCTACATTGTCTACTAACTTTGGCCCACATGCAAGGACTATTCCATATCAATGTTGGTATTAGGACAATCACATTATTTCATGCCCTTCTGCATAATGAACTCCATGGATTTTGGCAATTTTATTCAATGGCTGCATTTTTTTATTTTTCTGAAACTCTTCCTATCAGAGCTGGCTGAGTAGAGGATGTAGGCTGACTACTATGACCAAAATATTAAGGTTCTCAGATTTCTTTTCATTTTTTCTTTTGGGTGCCTAGAGGAGATGCTAGCCAGAAGAAAACAGAAGAAATCGTTTGAGAGCTAAATAAAACTTGATAATCTTTCCATGGTGTTTGATGCCAGCCAAAAATTTCTGTGAAAATATCCACCAGATACGACATGCACATTTGTGAACTGGTTGATACTTCTTATGTGTACAAATAGCTGATGGGAGGCAGCGAAATAGAGGGAGCCAGACTTTTCTCAGTACTGTCCACTGAGAGGACAAGAGCCAAGGAGCACAAAAGAAAAGAAAACAAAACAAAACAGGAAATTCAATCTGAATGCAAAAATATCAGCTTTTAGCTGTGAGGGTGATCAAACACTGGAATAGGTTTCACAGAGAGGTTGTGGAGTCTCCATCTGGCAGATACTCAAAACCCAAGCACACGTGGTACTGGTCAACGTACTCTAGCTGACCCTGCTTTAGATGGTCTCAAGAAGTCCCTTCCAACCTAAACGATTCTCTGATTCTGTGACATGCCATTATATTCTGCACAAAATAGCCAGTCAAATAACATCTCAAGCACTGGTGGATAAATTACACATAGCAGTATCAAAGATAATTCAGCGTAATAACTTGGTAAGTCAATATTCTCATTACAACAAATTTGTCCTATTCCTCACAAGGAATACATACAATAGTTTCAGACTGGTGCCTTCCAGCTGTCTGAAAGCCAGAGGCAGATGTGATTGAGTATCATCTTCCACATAGCAAATCTCACTTGCTTCCTCATGAAGTGACCTCTGCCTTCTATCTTACCTAAAGATATCCTATCAGATTTAAATCTAAACTTGACTATGAAATACGTTGTACTTTTTATTCTTCAGTTAGGCCAATCCCTGATTCTTAGATATATCAAGCTCCTCCAATTTCTTTCACCACCTGTAGGAGACTAGAAAATCAGATTACGCACTCTTAGTTGTTCTTTCAAAGAAACCAACTGCAATTAGCTAAGCAACAAAAAAAACCAGAAAACTTCCATTACTTGCAACAGAAACAGATACTTAGTTTCTCCATACAAACATATGAGAGGGAATCACTTACTTGCCTATCTTATACCACCTTACCTATGGCTGTTTGAGAATTAACTGATTAACATGAGAGATCTGAACCAATGTCTAGTTGTTATTTTCAGCAATTTCAACAGAGGTCATTTAAACCAATGTAACCGTGGGCTGAATCAGACCCACTTTCTGAAAACATTCCGAAGACCAGAAATACTATTACAGTACCTAAGAAGTAACTGTCATTCATCGCAACATTACAACATTAAGTGCTGTATATTTCACTGGCTTTGTGCAGGCATGTTGATAACCAAATCTCTATAAGCAAAAAGAGGCTTCACCTCTGAACAGAAAAGCGCAATGGCAAAAATCAGCTGGAATGCAAGATTCTCTATTTAAAACAGTAGAGGAATTATTTGACTATGTTATTTTCTTTTCTCTGTGTGTGCTTTAGTGAACAAAGACATAGCTGATCTCAATTATGTTTAAAACAATCAAATAGAATTGTATATGAGCACGGTACAAAAAAATTGTGAGCACCATTATCTGAAGTAATATCATACTTACTCAGGTGTAAGATCAAGTAGATCTATAGATCTGGTCTTTGGCTCACCATCTTGTACATATTCCAGAATAATTCCTTTAAGGGGGGAAAAAAAAAAAGTTGCAAAAAGGTGTTAGTTAGGCATCTGGGATTTTATAACATGCGCTGTAGACAGCAGTGTTTCCACTTTTATTGCTCCACTGACTTCAGCAGACCTACTTCCAGTTCTTGGAACTAGAAGGAGATTGATTGTTCTTGCTCAGAGGTAGCAGGTTGATGAACTCTGGTGTTTTTATATGATAAAATATATTAAACATTATTACTTATGAACAATTTTCTATTCTGGAAATGAACAAGCTCTTTTTTCCCCAACAGCTTTTTACATGTTTTCATCAGCTCTGTTTTCAAAGAAGCTGTCCTGAAGATACCTTCTGTAGTTTGGTGTTCCAAGAACCCTGGAAAACATGTTTTACAAAACCTGTTATATTTATGTCGGTGTTCACAAAGGCTTGTGTGCAGTAACACATAGAAAATCTTAACACACTTTCCATTTCTAGGTATGCTCTGGCACCTCTGCACCTTCTACGGAGCTGAAGCATTAAAATGTTTAACCGCATTGTTTCCTGTTTTGAAAGAGATGTTAAAGAGATCTGCTGCTCCTTGGCTTTCTGTGGGAAAAAATAGTTTAGATCAATTTTTATGTCGTTTCGCATTTTACCAAGTCTGTAAGAAAAGTGTTTTATTTGATAGAAGGATCTGTTATTACAATAGACTTCCCAAGCTGGCCACCTCCATCTTGTTTCACTTCTGAAAATTCATTAAATCTCCTGACTGAGTTCGTGGTAAATGATGAAGACAGCTTAGCAGATAGCTTTTTCAAAGCGTCGTTCTGCCCAGAAAATTCACAAAACAAAGAAAAAAAGAAAGAAACGTGGCAACTTCTTGCTAAACAGGCGTTTTGATAACACATATGCATTTTTTTGGTGCCAACTGCTGTCGCTTTTGACTTCTTAGACTCCTTGTTGCCGGGCGAATAAGGCTGCCTTAATTTCGCAGTGATGTGCCCTTAATTACAGCCCCAGACAGCGACGAGCTTCCACCTGGAAGTCTCTCAACCAACAGCAGCGCCCAAACACCCGCACCTGAACTCATCCCAGCCGCAGGTGCGCGATCTTCCCGCTGGCTCCTGCCCTGGCCCGCGACAGAGCCGAGGAAAACCTCCATTACAGGAGGCCCCCACGCCCAGCGCCTCCCTGGCAGGAGCGCCCTCCACACGCCCAACGGCAGCCCCCACGCGTGCCCCAGCCCCTCCGTGCCGGCATAGCCGCTGGTATTGTAGGGAACCGGCCCTGCCCACCCCGCGCCCCGCTCCGCACCGCACCGCACCGCACCGGGCGGGTAGTAGCGCAGCAGCAGCCGCCTCAGCCTCATCCTCCGTCGCCAGCTCCGGGCCTGCTCCCATAGCAACGCCCAAACTGCGCCTGCGCGCATGCGCCCCACCGTGAGGCGGGAAGCCCGGCGGGTCGCTCTGCGTCGCCGGTCTGGAAGCTTCGCCGTCACGGCGTCACGGCTTCGCGCCTCGCGCGCCCTGTGTCAGGCGGCTGTGTCAGACATGGCGGCGGCTCTTCAAGCCCCTCGGCCCCGCTTTTGGCGTCCACACGGCTGGGGCAGCAGTGAGACCCGGTGCGGAGAGCTGACCACCGGGCCCGGTGGCTGCGCAGGCAGGGCCTCCCGTGAGGGAGCAGGTCATCGTAAGCTTATATGGAAGCATGGCACTATATTATTTCCTCCTCTCAATAATTTTCTATGAATTCTTAATCTTCAGGGCTTTTTACTGTTATTTTATTTCAGCAGAACAATCTGTTATAACTGCAAGATGTTACCGGAGAAGTAACAGCCAGCTAGAAGCCCATCGCTATTTATACAAACAGGTTTGCTTTCTCCTGAGTGCATAGATTTATAATTATCCCTGCTGAATTTTATCTACCTTTTATTGTCCTTTCACTTCGTATTGCAAGGCTTTTCTGCAGTTTTCAGTCAGCTCTTCTTGGCCGCCCTGAGTGCCATCAGCTAGAACTGCTTGCACTATGTAACTCCCACAGAGCTGCAAGGGCTTCTAATTTATGCCAAATAAAGGAATGTATCAGATCGTCAAAGGCTAGAGTGCACCAAAAATTTATAAAATTCGGAATGCTAAAGAGCAACAAGTAACAACATACCAAATATATGAAAGCTATTTGAAAAGCAAATAGTCACTTAATGACTAAAGAAAACAGGCAAAGAGTTAAAAAAAAAAAGGAAAAACCTAATCAGCGTAATTTTTTTAAAGAGAAGCTCTGGACAGATACATGAGTATGAAAATACTGATTCATCAACGGCAGAAGAAAAAATATGTTTGGAAAGAGATAACAAACATGGAATCATTAAAAGATAATATATCAATAGAACTAAAAATTTGAGTCAAGCTTTATGCACTGATGTCTGTAGAGCATCAATAGGGGGAAGCAGTGAACACATTTTAATGTAGTAAACCTCCTCATAGCTCAGATTGTTGACAACTAGTCAACAGAAGACAGTCCCGGTCAGTGTTTAACAATACGTGACTTTTCCAAAAACACCCATATGGCTCCCTGCAGCTTCACTTTGAAGGCAGTCCTTTGATTTTTAAAAGCCAGGAAGTAAAATACAATGGCCAGTTCCAGATTTACTCTGGGACGTGACTCAGGGACAAAGTGGTCTCTGGGTTTTTCATTCCTATTTGTTTGTTTTAATCTTTTGTCTTATTTGTATCGGGAAAGTCTTGAGGCAGATAAGAAATATTTTTATTGAAAACAAATAATTTGAACAATTTTCCAACTGAATTGACTTAATTGGAACAACTCTGTTAAAAAATAACTTTTCTAAAAAACTTTAGTCCCAGTGGTCTCCAGTTTCTTAACTGCTTTTTGTGTTTGTTTAGCATAACGTTTATCTGCCCAGATAATAATTTCTGAATATAAATATTTTTCTCTTCTTTAATTTAAGTGATGTTATCAATGAACATGGCATGAGCACTGCTTCCTACGTTAACACCTTCTTTGTTCTTCATAAACACACATTCATGCAGCATTTCTGGTGTTCTCAGTATTACTTAACACCAACTGGAAGTGTTAAATTTAAATTTTTTAGTCAAATGTAAATGCTCGATACTTCTCTACAGCATAAATGAGCATCTGCAGTTCCACGATAACTTACATAGTAAGCATGTCTTCAGTTCTGTGCTTCAGGGTTGCCAACAAGTGCTTTTTTTTTTTTTTTTATGTTTCCTTTTCGTGAGACACAGAAAGGGCAAATGCAGCCCAATCTAAACAGAGGAGACGGAAGTGGAAAGGCTGCAGAGCTCCATGATGTCAGTACCTGGTGATTTGGCATATTCCCTCCTCGCTTTCTTGCTTAAATCTCCATCTGAACATTCACTCCTCATAGCTTGTCATCACCCAGGATTAAGAGGCAGTGACAACACTGGAAGATGATAAGCCAAACAGGCCTTGACACTCACCTCCTTTCCTTGCTTCACTAAGCAGAAGATTCAGGAGCAGTGGAGTCACAACAGAAATCAGTCCCTCTTAGCTCTGGGCCTGCTATCCATACTGTCCCAAAGAGACACTGGCATAATGGCATTGTTGGCCCCAAACAGGCACTGACATTGTTTGCTCTGTTCCTATATAGTAACTAGAAAAAGGTGCTGGCCACCTGAGTGAGGGACAAAGAGCTCACACTACCCTGAGATGTTTTTCCCAGAGGGCCACCCAGAACAGGCCTGTCTGCAAAATAAAGATACAGTAACTAACAGTGTGTCTTTCTGACAAAACAGAACCAGAGTTGCAGCACGGGTAGGATTACCTAAGGAGACTTCAGGCAGCAAAGGTAAAAACTGTAGGGAGGGAGAGAAGGGAAGGCTTAAACACAGCTAGTTACTTGAGGACTAGTGAGGCAGGGACTGATGATACAGCAGACTGAGCTGAAGTCCATACCACTAAACCTTTACAGATAAGCAGAAATGCAAACACTTTTCCAAGTTCAAAGAAATGGGCAACTGGTGTATACTTTTAGAAGGAAGATTTTCAGACTACTGGGACAAAATTTTTGCCCTGATATTTTTTAGCATCCAAAAAGTGCATAGAACCTCTAAGCATGAAAGGACAGCTTCAAAGAATCTGCATAAACACCGTAGAGAGTTCAAAAATATCTACAGTGGAAATAAAAATTAAATGCTGAGACATACAGCCAGGATCTCCAGCAATTTTTTATCTCTGGATAAGAAAATCAGAAGTTATGTACAGAGATCAAAAGTATTGATGTTATCAGCCTGGAAAGATAACTTAGACATCAGCTGCTCCCTGTGCATTTCTGCTTGTCAGCAGTTTGCAGGAGTGGCAGAAAGTTAAGATACCATAAACCTCACTATCAAAGTCTTTTGAATATCGACTGAAAGGCTGCAATATACACTTAATCTAGAGTGCCGGAGACAACTGTGTGGGACAGTATGAAGCAAAATTAATACAGTTACAATGAAGAGCTTTCTTTTAAGAATTCTGGGTTCTTCCTGACAACACAGGTCTCAAAATCTCTCTTTTCTTGAGCCAAAGTGCCATCCTAAGAAGAATAACAAGAAGAAAGCATTTCTGACTCAAACGCACTCTTGCTTGCAGAGAAGAGTGGGTTTTAGGCTTCCTGATTTAAAGTTGTATCATGACCCACTTGTTCTGAAGTAGGTCAGTCTGTGGTATGCTCAACTAAACCAGAAAGGCCAGCCCAAGAGTAGTCTGAGTTAAGGGAAAGATGTAGAAAGCCACTTCCTATTTCTGTTATGTTAGTAATGGGTGCAGTCAATTTTTACTAAGGGGAGTTTTTGCATGCTGTCCTTTCTTGTGTGCTGTCCGTTCTCATAATTGTCAGGTCTGTTAGATGCAGAAGGACTGTACTCTGATATTTCCTTGTTTCTGCTTGGTGAATTAAATGGGTTTAGGTAAATTTTTTCAAGATTGTTTTATTCTGGTGTGGATAACTTGCTTCCTCTTGCCCGGAAAGGCAATGCTATACACTCCTCTGTGCATTGTTAGAGCTCCTTCTCACTTCTGCTCTGTTATTTCCAGTGCTAATCATGACATCACAGCCATGAATAATGTTCAAATTATATTACTTGCATAAGGAATATGATCTTCTGGGAGTCTGCTGTTGGCTAGGTAAGAGCTATTCTGGGAGAAAAAGTTGACAGTGTGTTATATAACAGACAAAAAGTGCTCTCTTTCCCAAATGTTGTTTTTCACCTTCACATGGCTGTTTTCATCAATTTAAAGTTATCATCTCGAATAAAAAAAAAAAATACTATTTGTCTAGAAAGTGTGTAACCTACAAATTTCTGTTCACATGAATGTTCAGATGTGTTGTTAACCTACCGTGAGATAATAACAAGTACCAGAAAGGAACAGTAGTTCTCTTCTTTGCTTTTTTCTTCCATCTTGCATTTCTGACACACTGCTTATATATCCTGTGCAGTCAGGCAAACTCCATACATTCTTACTTGTTTCAGTCAAATTTTCGCTTAGCTGAAAAATGTTTTCCTTGCTGTCCACTTTTTAAGGGAGAGCCTTCCCTCTTGATCTTGCCAAGCTGATGGGTAGACCTGGCAATATAAAAACCTCAAAGCAAAAAAAAAACCCAATAAAATATACTTATCTATCTTACCGTCTCTGAGAATAACTCAGAAATGCCTTTAATCTTGCTTTCCGTGGTCCAGACTGTAGGGGGCTGAAGACCTTTCGGTTAAGGAGAGCTCTGTATCATGCAGTCAAGACGGCAAAGCTGACAGTATCAGGTAATTACGCAAGTATTCTGTGGTCAGATTGTCTAAGCTGCAAGATGCTGCCAGTGAGTTATCCGGATGCACCTAGTGAGGAAAATAGAGGAGCACTTCTACATTTACGCAACACACAATTGAGTCAAACTACTTTGAGTCAGGAGGAAGCAAAAACCTCGTGATGAATTACAGGATTCCTAGTAAGTCTACAGTAGAATTGAAAAAGATAAGTAGTGAAACCCAGTTTGGTTTAGAAAACACAGCTTCTTTAAAGTGAAAGTGTGTTCATCTCACCATTGTTTTTAACAAAAAAGTCAAAATAACTAATTGGTCTTATATATGTAATTTTTATAATGCCAAAATTCATTAAGAATTTCACATGAACCATCATGTTTTCTACATGTCTATACCCCTTCACTAAGTGTCTCTGTGTTTCTTGCTCTCTACGCTTCTTTACCACCATTTTGATGTACTTCATATGGATGTGCAAAACAATATATATGTATGTATATGATCCATTCATTGTAATTAGCATTAATACAGCCCTACCCATTTTCAAAGTCATAAAACATTTTTGCTTACTCTCATACCAATCTGGAGGATGCTATAGAGTGAGCTTTGAGATTTGCATACAGAGTGAACAAGTCTGAGAAATTTGAGAGCATGACTTTGAGATATCTTTGAGATTTGCGTTATCTCTGAAAGACATTTTGACCATTTATTTCCTGTCGCAACAATATGAAACATTCAGATGCCCACTGAAACACATAATCATATTTTTCAACCAGCTCTAGTAAATGAAAAAAAAAATGACTGTAGTAAGGCATATAGCTAAAATACTGTTATTTTTCAGATATGCATGATAAACTTTTACATGAACATTTTGATTTGTATGCCTTAAGTACAACTATACAACAAAGTTTATTCATACATGAGATACTGCCACATTTGAGTGAACAGTTGAAGTCGCCACGCTGAAGCTGCCACTCTACAGCTCTGATTTATCTGCTACATTAAATCTATAATTCTCAAATCGCCACCTCCCTACTTTGTAAGTTTATAGTGTTCTCACTAGCTTTGTACCTGACCAATGATGCTGCAAGGATATTAAACTACTAGTTTAATCTTGACACTGTAATTGACAATTTCACTTCAAATTGGACCACTTACTCAAACCTGTGTCCACTGACACAACTTTAATTAGATGGCTTGACCGGTCAGTGCATAGCACCTTGCTATCCCCCCGCCCAAGTAAGAGTCTGTAGACTAGATTTGTGATGTTTCTCTGCTTTGATACTTAATGATGCTCTCTACTGTCACCTGAATATTTGTTATATGAATTCTTGGTGCAGAGTTTATCCCTTTGCAGGCCATATTCCTTCAAGAACAACCTATGTTTTGATTAAATTTTATCATCCAGAAGACATAGGAGGAGTCTAGCACAATTTTTTTGTACTAGACCAGCCTACACGTAAAATTTTTGCCTACGCATAAATGTTTTGCCTTGGCTTATGGACATATGGCCAGCAGAGAAGACAGTTCCAATTTGCATCTAAAATGTACCTAAAGTTTGACTCAGAAATAAGAAACACTTCGCGCTCTGTTTTGTACACTTGGGTACATGCCTTCACTAATCATGGTACCCCAACCGCACTATCTCAATGTTTGTTTCCTAAGTTACTTTATCCTGTAGCTGTCTATTAAATGGATCCTATGATTCAGGCTTTCTCACCAGAGAGCCCAAGTGCTGAGCCATACTGTTCCCATTTCCAGAAGCTGGAGTGTCTCTTTCCCCACCATTCTTACCATGAGCATGTCTTACCAAGTAAACTATTCTTCACAGGCTGAGAAACCTCCACCTAACAAAAAAGCATATCTGATATCTTATGACAGCTATCTGTGTGTGTCTTCTCATTCACTGTGGCACAGGAAACAGTTACTGTTAGCCCTTGAGCAAGCTAAATCTTCTCTGAAGCCTGTGAGCTATTACATCTATCTGCAACAGCAAAGAAATGAAGGAGAAGAAAAACCTATAAACCAAACAGACGGAAAGAACATGCGCGTCTTCAACTTCAGTCAGGACTGTGATTTATTTTCACTGAAAGGTGGCTGAAGATCATAATTTCTGATACCAGAAAGTAGTTCTCATTGCAAGAAACATGGCAATAACCTTCCCTTTAAATTTCACTACCATAGCTGCTACTCAAAAACATGAGTCAGATATCAAAACATCATACAACTAGCTTAGGTGTGAAAAGCTGTTGAGTTGTTGTCCATCATCGTTTGTTTTCCAAAGCCTTCTCCATAAATTTGAGGGCTAGAAAAAAAATCTCTGCAAAGCTTGAGATGTTTAGGTAAATTGAGATATGCCAGGAGGTGGAGTATTGTGAAAACCTACTACACTGGAATGCATTGGATTCAAAGTTCATATGAAGAGATTTAACTAAGAGATTAAGTTTGTAAATTAATACATGTAGGAATTAATGATTTATTTAATGAACCTTAGTGATTGCATTTCATGTGTTCCTTTGACATCTCTCTGAAAATAAGAATATTAACAATTGGGAAGGAACCAAATTTAACAGAACCTGAGATAGAGACTTTTTATCCACAGAACGGATATCCATACAACGTCACCTCCCATTTAGATCAGTCACCTCTTCTGAGAGACGGGTAGCTCTTTCTCCTTGGATTTTCATACCCCTTTGCTGGCACTGTTAGTCTAGGAAAATGTCATGTGCAATCCCTCTTTTCCTCACTTTTGAATGTGCAGCTGTGCGGCTGTGATGGTAAAGGAAATCTCTGGAGTATAGGACAGGCATTGTACGTGTTTCTGCAATTCCTTATACTCTTTATAGTGTCCATGTATCTGGTTTTTGAGGGGATCTCAACAGACTATCAAATGTCTCCTTGATACAAAGAGTGTTAAAAAAAAAAAAAGGAAAAGGAGTTTTCAGCAGCAAAATTTCAGGAACATGAAAATGTAGATGCAGATGCTTACAAATAAAATCATTACGTTATTTTGGGGGTATAACTGAAGTCATACAACCAAAACTATAAAAATGACATTGTAAATTTTATAATAGTTAACAACAGTATTTTAATCTCTACTTTTCCTGTGACATATTTGCTTTTTAAGCATACAGTATTCTATGTTTCATCTGATGCCTTTGCATTAAATATGTATTTTGGATTGCATAATCTTTGAAGAATGCTGTAAATTCAAGGAAGCTAAAAGACTATGAAACAAGTGCCTGGTTTTATTTACAGTAGTTACATGAGCAATACACTATGCTTAATATATAATAGCAGCCAAGGCACTGTATCTATTGTACATCATATTTAAATGTTCTAACACCAGCAATTTTTGGTGAGCTTTGAATGCTATCCGCAATTGATAATGCAGAAGGAACAAACACAGCAATTTAAAAACCTGTAACAGAGTTAAGACTGCAACACTGGACAGTTAAGGCTGACACCTCCCAGAATAGAGCAACCACAAGATCATAGGAACATAGATGATAGTTCCCCGTTTATGTAGTCATACAACTATAGTCACTTGGTAAACTTAGCATACACAAAACTCTGGTTTTAGTCTGAAGACTGAGATTTTCTTTTATAATTCATATTTCGGCAAAGGATGTTGCCTGTAGCCTGGTATTTAGAATAAGACTGCCAGGGCGTTAACACAGCTGAGCTCAGCAGATGGAAGACTTGTTACAATTGATCATTGGTATTGTTTTGATGTTTATCCAGCTGGGTGTATGCCATTAAAATCAAGTCACAGTGTCATAAGCCTGAAGGCCTTCTTGGTTCACGATTTTACCACGTCACTTCTCAACAACATTACAGCTGAACGCTGCATTCCAGTTCATCAGGAGTGAAGTGCAGTTACATATGGGCTTGTTGGTATTGGTAATTGAAAATAACTGACCAATCATCAACCCCCCTATAAAAGTGTCATTGTCACTAAGCACACCCAGTAACGTTTGGTTTTCAGTGAGATAATGTACTTGGAAATATGCATAGTGCAGGCTAAGAAGGGCCTTCTCTCATTTGTGTCTTGGACTTGCACGTGCTTTACAACCCTGCTTTGTGTGGAAGGTGGAACAAACCAAGGGGAACAAAAAGCAGTCTTCTTTTTTGGGGGTTGCTGGTTGGTCTATTAGGATCGTCACCCATTCTGGATATATAAAATATTATGAAAAAGTAGTACGAAGAGTATTAATATCACAAGTTCTCACATATAATCAATATAAAAGCTATACGATTAGAGTTAAACAGGCTGAGCACAACAAATACGTGTATTTCATTTGGATGTTATTCCCAAATTATCAATACCTTGTATTGTTGCAGGTCTCTTCTAACTTTTAGTGGCTGGTGTAGTCTGCACACACAGCACCACTTAATGTGTCCAGGAGTACTTCCCTAGTTATACTTCCCTGACTCCAACCGTGTCAACAGTATTCCCAATAACCTTTGAAACAATTATTAGGACACCTTCTAGGATGACATGGACCACAATTGTTACAGGATAACCAAAGCCAGCAACACTGCGGGATTGGTGGGGCTCTGCATGGGTGGCAGTTATTCATTTAACTGGTATTCCTTAAAAATTCCTTTAACATTCGAGTGATGAATCCAATTTTCTTTCCCTGTAACATTTACAACAAAATGGGAAGTTAACAGCACAGTATATGGACTCTCCTGTTTATAGTCCAACTCAGTTTTGCAAGAATGAACTTTTATCATTACCTTACCCCCAGACTGGAAGTTTTGTACTTGCGTTCCTGCTGGTACTAGTTGAAACCATTGGGCTAGCACCCTATTTTCTTGTAGATGTTTTTGTATTCCCAATACAAATTTGTTAACCTGTTCACCTCCATCTAAGATGCCGGTCCTAGCAGTGACAAAGGTCCCAGGTATAATTGTGTGCCAAACACTATTCCTGTTGATGACTACCCTAGAGGCTGGCGAGGGGTATTTCCAATATTCCATAGTACTACTCCTAAAATTTCAGGCCATTTTAAGTCTATCTAACTACAAGTTTAAATAATTTTATTGTTCCTTTCAATTTCGTTGGAGCTTTTGGTATGAGCTGGACAGTGCACTACAGCGATTTCCCTTGGAAGCTTAATAGCTTCCAACAGCATTCAGATTTCAGTTCCGTACAAACATTCTTTTCCATCAAGGTAAGGAACTCTCATTCTTTCCATAGCATAGCCATTGCATGACACACTCCAAAAGCATACTTAGAATCAGTATAGTCACTCGCTGATTACATCCCCACCAGGCTGCTCTTGCTAATTCAATTGGACACTTGGACACTCACTGAGGGTCGTAGATTTTCTGCTTCAGGTACTAAGTTTCTAACCACTGCATAGCCCATGTGTTGTTTTCCATTCAAGAAACATGACGACTCATTGGTTAAAAGGGTTAGAACCAAATTCTCTAGAGGCTGATCTTGCAGATCTTCCTGTAGTCCATTGGAGGAAACAGGCAGTAAAGTTGCTGAATTCAAAATATTACATATTTTCAAAGAAATATTATCTGCATTTAAAATCAATAATTCATAACAGTGTGTGGGGACAATGCTTGTGTAGCATGTTATTTAAGAATCAGTTCTACTTCATGTGGGACATAAATGGTTGGCTGGTGACCCAGAACCAATGGTTAGCTTCTTTTAATTATAGTTGCTGTGGCTGCTATCACTTTAACACAGAAATTATTCCTTGCCCCTACAAGATCCAGTTGAGCTGAGTAATAAGCCACAGGGCAGCAGTGTGGACATAGCTTTTGCGTAAGGACTCTGCTGGCTACTCCTTTGTTCTCCTGCACAAATAATTCAAGGGACTTGAAGTAATCTGGCAATCCCAGGGCCTGAGCAGAAGCTAAAGCTCCCTTTATAGCTTGGAAAGCCTTTTCTTTCTCTGGACCCCAGCATATAGGGTCCACTTCCTCTGCCTTGGTAGCTTCTGTCAATGATTTACTTAACTCTCTCATCCCTGGTATCCAGAGTCTGCAGTATCCTACTCTGCCTAAAAATCCTCACAGTTGTTTGTTACTGGTCGATGTATTTCTAACGTAGCCTGGACCTGTTCCGGGTCTACTAATCTTGGTCCTTCTGTTAATATAAATCCTAAATAATTTACTTCCTGACAACACAGCTGAAGCTTAGAAAAAGATGCACAGTGACCTTTTTTCTGCTAAAGCAGTACATAGACAAATAATACCATTCAAACAATCTTTGTATGTCTTGCTGTCAATTTACAAATCATTTACATATTGTGCAAGTCTAGAACTTCCAGGTAATACGTAATCTTTCAAATTTTCTCCTTGCCACCCTGGCAAGTAATCCTTAAAATAGTTGCAGATGCCAGAGGTGGCTTGGTTCACAAACAGACTTGCTGTCAATTAATTATTAAAATTCTGGAGAGTTATTCCCTGGTATGTCAACAAAGCTTGTTGCAATCTTCCCCAGTAGTTGCTGGGGTGTTCCTCTGTCTATATTCCTGTACTTTAATTCAATCCCCTCACAAGCTCCAATCACATTTATCAGATCTCCAAACACTGTTCGGCTATTACCTCTATCTGTTTGATTATTACAATCCCAACCAGGACAAACCTGAGGCCAGGCAGTCCGACTTCCCCCTGCCTGTAGGGTCAATTCCACATTCTTTTCGACTCTATTATCCTTCTCTTCTGGACAGAACAACTCCCTCAACAACAGGTCAACAATGGCCCAGGAAGGATCATAGCCCAAACAAATAATGGAAAAATAATGATCCGCATCGACCTGCATCTTCCCTTAACCTAGGGATTTTATTTCCCCACATAACCAAATGCCGCGGGTTTCAGGGGTGATGGGTGTATACATGCAACGCTAGAGCTGGGGGAGAAACATTTCACACATATGTATATACACATACACCCTCTACTAGCTGCATCGTAGGAGGATTAGGGATAACATTAGAAACTACATGGTAAAGCCCAGCAGAAGCAGTGGGGACAGCACAGACAATTGGGAGAGAATCAACAAGTGACACGCAGGAAGGAGTATAGAGTGGTGCAGAGACCTGCTCTGCAGGAGCCTCAGTTAAATTACTCACAATTGCTGCAGCTGAAGTTCCTCCTTGAGGTTTTCGTACTCATTTTCAACCATCCTCCTTATGGCGGTCATACGTTCAGTTATCCCATATGTACCAATAATCCATTTGCTGAGGTTTTTCATTTTCCATAATTTTCCAGACCATAGTAATTTTTTAAATTTGAAGGATCCTTTGTAGGGCCATACCCATGCTCCTTTAAGTGCTGGCCAGTCTTCCTTACACAATGCTATCGCTCATTTTTTCAATAGACCTGCAGTGCCATTTGTTTTGCTCCAGTTTTCCTTCCAAGGTGGGACTCAAACACACTCAGACCCAGATGTCAAACTCGAGTGCCTTACACTGATCAGGCTGTGCACACCTCTCCTAGCATGCTTCTGAGACAGGACTCGAACCTGTTTGGACCCCAAATACTTCAAGCATCCTTCTGATGCAGGACTTGAACAAAAAGTCACACGATTTCCCACATCAGTCTTCACTTGCTTATTTTGCTCCCCTGCTTTGAATTTGCTAGCTTGTGCTCCAGGCTTTTCTATAGCAAGTTCATATATAGCTTTAGTTCCTAATACCTCCACGGATGCCTACCTATTCCCAAGGTAGGCTTGGGGAACCTCACCTTCTGATGCTTTTGACATGAATCAATCCATGGTGTCCGTACCATTTTGTTGGTGCCTGATTCAGCCTGCAAACTCTTTGAGCCCAAACAAGAGCCCGCACCAGTGCTGGCAGGTGTGAGACAGAGCTCTGTGGTTTGGCCCAGAAGTCACGGGAATACCCAGGGAACATGCTGGGTAATTGCTCCTCCCTGGGAGGCTGATAGCATCTTATGTGATATCCTTAATATCAGGGACATGGAATCCACCTGCTGGAAATTAAAGCAAATTAATCTTGCTCCTTCAGAACTTCACCCACAGAGAATTGCCGATTCCCGGATTTGCAGAGCCACAAGCAGATTGCTTAAGTTCTAGCAAGTTTTGAAGGCCGAAAATAACAGCCTTACACTCGTGAACACAATTTAGAAAATCCGACACCTCCCAGCTCCTCTCCCAAGGACCCAAAAAATGTTTTACATTTCAGTTTAAATTATATTAAAATTAATGCTTCTACCTCTATGACTAAAAGGTACCAAAAGCCAAGATGTAGATTTATCTGCAAGTGTCTGGTGCTGACAATGAGAGGGCTACACCTACACAGCCTACATGGTCACATCCCTGAAGTCCATGTGGGCCATGTAATACCACCTTAGAAGCAGAGCAGCCTTCCACATTCAACCTGCACCCACATCTTTCCTACTCCCTGAAGTCCCATGACTTTTACCAGGCATCATTTGCCTTCAGTAGTGTCTGCAGACCTCCATCAACAGATACTGCATCAGGAAAATCTCATTATGCTTGAAGTCATAGGATACTATAGGAAACTCATGAAGAGGAGAAAAGCACTGCGGATTTCTCCTCTAGAGACAGCCCTTTGAGAGCAGGCTGTGTTACCATAGTCATAACCCTTTTCAGTGCATGAACTAGAATTTGCCCTGTAACAACATGTAAGTTTTCTCCTGAACAAATAGAGAAACTGGTAGGAGACAGTCTCTCAAGTCTGATTAAGATTGAATTGAGCTACGAACACGTCTTCATGTTAAGCAAAAGTTTCATATACAACTGCTGTCTAGGGGAGAGGAAGGAATTGTATCCTATGGAGGTCATAGCTACCCATAGGGCAAGCAAATTGAGCAAGGTGGAAAGCGGCTTTAACATTCTGAATACACTTGTGTATTTGTTTCAGCTGGAGACTGGTAAGCGAAGGAATTCATTTCAAGGGGAAGACAACTTTTTCAATTAAAACAATAAACATATCACACAGAGAGTGCAGATTTTAACATTTATTTTTTGTAAACTCCAATTTCTATTTTTTCCACAAGCGGTCTTTGTTTAACAATGGTTCAAGAGGTATTATGATGCTAACTGCAATTAAAAGAAAACATTTTGGCACAAGACAGAGCCAAGAAGTAACAACATAAACAGAATAAATAACCCAATTTACACACTCTGAACAAAACAAAAATAACGTGCAGTAAACTTAATATAATTCATACTCTGTACGACAGCTTAAGGTAGTCCTTACTAAATAACACTCATGTCATATTAGTAACAGACACATATTAGTAAAAATAGAAACGAACAAAATGCTTAATTCAAGCAAAACAGCGATGCAATATGAATCAACTCAAGAAGTTCCATGGTTCCAAAGAAGCCAGAGACAGTGATGAGTAAGCACACGACAGTGTACAAGATGACGATCTCAACTGAGAGGTTGAACTGGTCTTTCTTCAGCCATGTCTGTGTTTAGTTCTCTGCTGGAAACTGTATCACATCGACAGCCTCTTGAGCTTATGGCTGTTAAAATAATGAGAGAACACACATAAATAATGACCTCAGCCATAGGTCAATTATAGGTTTCTGTCTCCAAGATATAGCACCTCCTGAGAGAATAGCTCAAGTAGGAAAAGGGACACATGACACGACCGTCCCTGAGAAGACTCTAAAAAGGAGTAGCCTTGTCTAACAGGAGATGAAAGACAAATATGTTGAGCATTGCCATCAGAAGAGGCATTCAGGGCATGTAAGAAATGGGCTTTCATACATGCTCTGTTTTCATCAGCTTAGTAGTATTTTAGATTTTTAGATTCCTACCTCAGGAAAAGAAGATGCTTCTTCACCCATCCTTCCTTAGGATTTACACAGGCTTTCAGTCCACTGTAGGTGTGGAAACTGCAAAAGAAATAATGATAAAGACATCAGTAAGTCATTAGAAAACCCTGCTAGTAAATACTGTGGAGATGCATTCGTCAAAAACATGCATCATAGTTACTCTACATAATAAACAATAGCAACTGCTTTTATAAACACGAGTTATGTATGGGATGCTCCACAACCCCTCCAATACTATATGAACAAAAAACCCCAGCTAATGACAGCAAAACGTAATAGCTGTTTCAGTCTCAGGGACCATTTGTTGCACTGTAAAGTTGTATTCAATTTAATGGAACTATTGAGACAAAGAACTTTGCTGGATGCCACAAATAATTTGTGAGACTAAGGAGAAGAGTTGCTGTCAAGCTAAGGTGATAGATCAACATTTAGGAGGGCTAAAACCTTGTGGGAAAAAAATTCCAATTTATCTGAATTAAGAAAACTCTGTCACTTATGTGTCTGTTAACAGGTTTTGGCACAGCAGCACCCTGTGCTGGCTGGAGCAGCCCTCAGCTAGAGACAAAGCATGTCTGTCTTCACACAGCTGATCCCTAAACAGTCAGATTTATTATTTACATCGTATGGCTGTCCTATGAGTTAGTAGTCCTTATCAACACAAGGCTGTGTATTTTGTTTACAGGTATCATATATGATTTATTCAGTTAATGTTTTGAAAAAGCAAGAAAAGTCATGTTTATAATGTTCAAATCATTGTTTCTGCCCAGACAGACATCCTAAAGTTAATACATGTCTGAAAAAGCAGAGACTCTTCTGAAGGGTAACTTACATGATCGCATGGATATCGCAGACTTCACTGGAGAGCTGTTCAGTGTAACCCTTTAGGGCCCACCGAGGCAGACGCACCTTGGTGTAAGACAGGCAGCAATCCTGGTTGCTTTGTGCTAGAATGAAACAAAATGACAAAGTAAATAAAACCCATTTGGACCACACTGCCGTGCTGCCTAGGGTGCTCACTGTGCAGCCCCCTGACTATCCCCACTGACAGAAGAGGAGGATCAGGCAGCATACTTTGCTAATATAATTCCCTTCCACCTATCCCTCGTCCCAGGGTCAGCTGCGAGCACGTGGAGCCCGGCATGGCTGGCATGCTGCAGTGCAGGGCCGAGAACTGCTCCCCAGGGCCGAACGCCCTAGCTCACTCACCTTCGGCGGTGCCACACAGGAGCAGCGCCAGGAGCCCCAACAGGGAAACCAGGACCAAGCTCTTGCTGCTAAAGCCAGCCATCTCCAGTCCACGCAGCAGCTGTGCTCCAGTGAGTGTTTGGCTGCTGCTTGCTTGTTCTGCCAGCCTTGCCGCACCTCCACCTGCTTATAAAGCGGTGGCAGGAGCCATGGGAGTTCACACACGGGCGGATTCCACTGTCATCAGCGGGTTTCCCCACGGCAAATTCCATCATGCCCGATACGGCCCCAGCACACCTTCCTGGTGCTATAACCAGAGATAAGTGTGCTGGGGATTTTTTTTTTTAAGTAGGTTAAAAGGTTCAACCAAAAAGAAAAGGAAATAAAAGGCTGTGAGGTAATGGTTCTGTGGGTGAAGCATGTATATTTTTAGGGGTAGGAGTGTGGGTTGTGAAATGAGGAAAGTCAAATCTAGGTAACTCTGTTACCTACAGAAACTGCATATCTGCTGTGCTCTAGTTTAATAAGCCCAGCTTGGGGGAGAGGGAGGTGGGCCTAACCCAGACATTCATTTCAGTATGGCATGCTCACAGGAGCTGGGTGACTATCTGGAATGATATCCAAGCGCTACATTAATGTTTACTGGTTGGCCACCACAGTAACATCAGGCTCTCCAGATTGCTGTTTTCTGAGCTCTAGATTGCAGCATTGGTGGGGCCGTGGGAGCAACAGCGAGTATTCACGGAAATGTGGTTTTTTTACCGTATATCCACTGCCGTCACTTTCTGCCAGTTTGTCACGTACCTGAACTATTTTGTCTGAAGTAGAGTTAGCTTAAATGCAACTTGAAATAGGACTATATTTTAGACTGAATCTGTATTGTCCAGAGTGCATTAATGCCGCTTAATAAGCGATTGCTGTATCTTGTTACTTCCTGTCCCAAACTGTACCCGAGTATTGTGCCTCCTGAACATTCAGCTGAAACACACACAGTCTTAAGACTGCCTCACACGGATCAGCAGACATCCTCAGAAGAGGCTCTGTCATCACTGCAAGCACACTGTTTGAGCTGCTGCTGGAGCCTGTTACTTTCCAATGCATTTGTTGACCTGTGTGAAGTGAGCGTGATGGCTGCAGGCCATGTGCTGGTCAGCTGGTGTACACAGCAGCTGCTACCAGCTCCAGGTGTTTATAGAGTAACCTGAGCTTTAAAGTAGCTTTGCTTAATGTAGAGCTCAGGGACACGGTCATAGTCAGTTCATAATTACATACCTTCTATTCTTCATGGACTACCAGTACCACTCATGAAGGGTTGCGCTCCTATTATTTCTCCCTAGAAATGTGAAAGATATGTACTCTAGAACAGCTTGTTATTCAGAGAAATAAATTTCTGCATATAATAGCAAGAATTTAGGGAAGCTCATATGGCTGGGGTACGTATGAGTGGCCTTGCAGCTTGCACAGTGTTGCACATTAGCGATGCTTCTCCTCAGAGCCACTGCCATTGGCCAAGGGACAGGGGAAGAGGCAATAAATATCCCATGCCCTGATGTACACTGCTTTTTGGATCATAGTGAAATGCCATAAAAACACATAAAGGACAATGCTCTTCGTATGCAGCTATTTCTGAACTATTTTAAGGACTATGTCTCAGCATTAGGCAATGCTACAAAATAGCTAGAGTGATATCACCTGGAATGATGGAAGTTTTGCTTAATAACTTTTTATTTTCCATAAAGATAGTAGTTAAACATGAAACACTTATATCAGGTACCAAGAACCATCAGGTTGGCAATAAGAACTTCTCTATCTTCCCCATCAACACAAGACTATATTTTTAAACTGGCTGTCCAGTAAAAACCCAGGGCTTTTTATTTACTTATTTTTTAAGCAGGAGCTCGCACCATCCAATATCTATCAAAAACTGCCTTTAAGAAGATAGAAAAATCAGGCATTGGGTTATCAACCCACATTCCTCCACTTCCACTCTCCTGTTTCACTGTAGTGTCAGTACTTGGAAATTCTCCAGCTACTTTAGAAAGACAACTCTCTAAGATTGTCAAGAGAGTAACACTATCTTCTTATCCATGGATTAGTATCAAAAACATCAAAAGCACTAGGCAGACAATAATTTTAAAAATTGCTACTGAAGCCTTTTTAAAAAGAGAGATCAGTTTGTCTCCTGTGTTGGAAATGTACTTGTTACTCCCTAAGTTCACCTCTCCCTTATTATTTTGGAGAATTGACATGTAAATGATTAGGGCAATTATAATATTTATTGATTAGGCAGCATATCTTTTTTTTTAAAAAAGCTAATACCTTCATTAGCTAATAAAAACACCACTATTATTAGCAATATTACTTCACAATTATATAAATTCAAGCAATATTGTCTTACAATTCTATTGCTTACTATTAGTATTGATAAAGTGGTTACATTCATATATTTCTTAAATTATTATAGAGACAACTGAAAAATCACTAGTAAGTGCTATTAAATTGCAATTCCGCTGCCTTGCCTCCTGCACCGAGTATTAAAGTACGAGTCTATCCTTCCTTACAAGTTTATCCCTTCTTACTTACACTCCTGCACTATCTTTCATAGACGTGGTGGAGAGTGGTGAGTTGCCCACATGGGTTGCCCACGGCATCCTGGGGAGCTTGGGCCCACAAGCCAGCTTCACTAGTGCCTGGAGGCAGCCACACTCCTCCTGTCACAAGATCTTCCCATTTCTTGCTCTCAATTCTTCATTTTGTACCTTATTCCCCATTTTTTTCTTTTCCTTGAACTGACCTTTTCACCACTCCTGCATCTCCTTTCCTCTGCCCAAACTCCCCCCAAACAAACAACTCGCCCCTAATCCCTTTTTCTCGCTGATCTCAAATCTATTACACCCATACCCAACTTTTGTGTTTCTCCTGCCATTTCCTAGGCAATTACAGCTTGACATACGATTACTGATACTGTTATCTAGATGGACGCGGCCTTTCATCTCAAGTCTCCCTTCTGACTTTACAGCTCTGTTTCTTACCCATTCAGTGTTTTTTGGACAGAATCTCACCTGAGCTTTGACACCCCTACCTGCTCCTAGTTAAGCACAAGCAGTTTGGATACAAACAATCACATCACCCGGTTAGTGCTCACCCCATACTTCTGCCCTTAGACAGTTTTCACCACACCTCTGGTTCCCACCAGAGGCCGTGGCTGGTGGTGTGCCTCATGTCACAGCAGGACTCCTGCTCATGGTACTCATTTTATCTCATTGCTTGTTTGATTTAGGAAATTAGGTTAAGATTTAGAGCAAAATCCACCAGGAGAACCACAACTTCAGAAACACCATCCATTTTTTTTTGTATGTAGCGTGTACAAAGTACGTCCAGTTTATTTGCACAAAGTAACTGAGAAAAAATAATCAAAAAAAGTTTAATGCAAATGGCTGAAGTTGCCTGCTAGGTCCTAATATGACTCATAACCATATCTTATCAGTCTTTACATTTACAAGTCCATAATGTAAACAGAACACAAAAAATATAAAAGCAGGGAGGTGCTTATGTGTTCAAAGGAAGGGATTATTCCCTGCAGACAAGGGGACAGCAACTGTTGTCTGCCCTGGCCCAACAAGGCTTTCATCCTGGTTTCCCTTAGCACTTGCGTGACCAAATGGGGCTGTATGGCCTTGCAAGGGGACGGTAACACAGGTGAAAGACCAGGCTGCCGGGCTCCAGGGTGGCGACCAGCACCCCAGAGCCTGTTCATGGGCCACTTGTGGGGCATCATTGCTGGGGCAAGGCATTGCGTTCAGTGTCCTAATACTGAAGCAATTAGGAGGCTGCACATGGAGTGGGGGTCAGCAAGGTGGCCGCCAGGTTGAGGGAGGCCATTATTTCTCTGCACTGGGGCCTGCAAGGCTGCGTAGGGAGGGCTGTGCCCAGGGTCTCCTCAGAGGCGCACAGCCCAAGCACAAGAGGCAACAGCCAGAAGTTACGAGAAGGGAAATTCTCATCGGATGTAATGAAAAACCCTCTTCATATCGAGCGAGGTGAAGCACTGGGACAGATTGCCCAGAAGGGGATGTGAAAACCCAGTTTGAATACCCTTGGAGGTTCTCAAACCTCAACTGGACATTAGCGCTGCCCTGAGCACAAACTTACACTTGGGTTTCTTCCCAAACCACAGTCAAGCACACATTATTTTTTCTGGTTTTGTCATGTCTAACTCTCCTTTTCTTCTTTTAGTTTCTGAACTTATTTTTCTCTTCCTGACTTGCCTTTGCTGTAAGTTTCTCAGCTTCCCTACCTCCTGTTTTCCCCCCTCAGATGCCCTCACAAACCCTGCTCTCCCTCCCTGTTTCTGCACTCACAGTAAGACAAAGTACTGAAATGCAGATCGGCAAAATTTTCAGCCTTTCCTAAACCTTCCTTCCTGTTGTTCCAGGGGCCAGAGCGAACAGGCCAAACCCCTCCTATATGTATTATAAAAGAGGAGGCAAAGACAGCTTAGGTGCCACGGCTGTAGAGCCGTTCAGTTAGAGCTGTGAAAGAAGAAACACATCAGGGAAAATCTGCCCTTTTCCAAGATAATATTGGGAAACAATAGTTCTGAGCAGTTTGAGGATGTTAAAGAGGCGAGCTGGGGAGTCAGACAGCTCTTGGACACCAGCTGCCAAGCTACAGACTCTCTATCCCTGCTTTCCCTGGTCACCAGGCTGCTGTCTCCTGGTAATATGCTTCCTCTCTTTTATCCCAAAGGGCTTTTACTCACAGAAGTATCTGCTGAAAGTCTGAAGTGCTGAAGGGACTTAATAGTTCAACCTTGATGAAAACCCCTGTACCAGTGGAAAAACAGGTATTACTTCTGGGGGAAGGACTCGCCCCATTGCTCTCCCCATTGCAGAGCAGCACAGAAGCAGACCACCTGCTTTCCAGGTACACACGGAGTTGTGTCAATAAAGCTATGTCTGCTTTCATGCAAAATCTTCCATACGAGAAGCCATATGCACACGGGAAATTCAGAATTGTATATGATTTGGACAGCAGTTTGAAATGCTTTGAAACCGTAGCCCCACAATGGTAATCTATTTGACTATGCAGCTCTGCTATGCGATCCGAAAACGTTCACACAGATGCGAGCCTTGAAATACTGCATTAACTTCTGAAGAGAAACACAGAGAAGAAATTTTATAATCATTAAATGATTGATAGACTACAGCTTATAGTCACTTCTTTATGGGTTCAGGTCTGATATCAAACACAAAAGATTTAAAAAAACAAACATCTTACCTATCCTGATGTTAGACACTGTCTATCATATCTTTACCTGCCTCCTACAATAAGACGAGACACGTATTGACAGTTTTTAATTGACTGGCAGCAGTTTACCAAAAATTCCATTTTTATTCATCCTCACAAAGAAATGTGTTTTATTAGTTATTACTGCCCTTGTTTGAACTGCTGAAAATAAAGCATGGTTAGTCACAAAGGACAGAACCAAACAGGGGAAATTCCCTTCTGTAATTTCCAATGGTTTAGGACACCTTTGACAGAGCAAAAGGCACTAGTTCAAAGGAACAGGGCCAAATACAGGGACTTAATTGCATAATCCCTGATGAAGAATTACATAATAAGTCCCAAGCACAACAGTTCCAAGTGTAACTTGCTCAATATCTCCGGAGCTTTAGAGGCTGTGATGCAATACAGTGATTTCATGCAGCTCAATGTTCGTCTGCAGGAAGAAACCAATTTTCACTAATTATACTTCACACTTCACAAGGAATATCTAGAAATAGTATTGAATGACATTTGTTTGATGCAATTATGGACAAGTTATACGCCTGTTGGGAGAAATGAACCTCTGATCTATCAGCAGTGCAAGTTATGAGGAGACTGATGCATCTGCCGTGAATATCCCAGCATCCATCCTAGCACTGCTGGTTGCTTGCTGCTACGTACATACAGGAGCTAAATGTGTAGTGTTCCAAGGGCAGATTTCTCTATTTCAAAACTAACCCTACTCTGTCTATAGCCCCTTGTGGTAGCCAACCACCTTTTCACAGAAATGGACCTCTTACAGTGGAAGGCAAAACCTATAGCTGGAAGGAAGGATGAAAAAAGCAGTGAAAATAAGAAACAATTAAAAATTGTCTACCAAGCTGAGATCTAGGTTACATGTTCTATCTCCCTTCCAATCTAAATTCTTACATGGCCTTAGGCATAATAAGCTCCGCAAAAGAAACGTTTTGACTAACAGATTTCTGACCATTAAAGAAGTCGAGAAATGTCAATTTTCTGCTTAACTTCTACAAAGGTGGGGAAGAAGAGAAGGAATCACTTGAGAGGATATAATACGTACCTCCTGCAAGTGACTGAGACCACGAACTGTCATTTGCAAACAAAAAAGAACCTGCTGACAAAAAGAAGTAATTTGCTATGATTTAAAATTATTTACTATGGTCTAACATCCCGGAATCTTCACAAAAAAAACCCTGTCAGCAACCTTTTAGCACTAGAGTCATCATAGAACCCCACCAAAACAAAGCCTGAAGCTTCTATTTTTTTATAGCCCCCACCTCACCACCTCTATACATGTCAACCAGGGCTTCTCCACTGTTGTGGTGTGGCTGAGGGTTTCCCAGAGATGTACAGATCCCAAACAAGTTCTGGGAAAGGACAGTGGCTGGGGCCAAAATCCACAGCCTGAACACGAAGGCACCTTCCAGTACAAACAAATGGGGGTTTACACTTAAATATTTAATTCCGATACTATTCCTTGGCAATTATGGAAGGGATATATGTGACATTTTCCAGATTTTGACAATTAGTAGACAAGAATAGAGGTGGGCAAAAAAAAGGGCACTTAAAAGTTTTCATTAGAAATGCAGTTTTAGGTGGGCTGAAGCTATTCATTAATTCAGTTGAGACATGGTGAACAGTTTTGTCCACAAGTTAGAAGAGAATAATTTAGAAAATGTGAAGCTTCTTTTTTCTGGTGTTCTGTTTGCTTCCTCAAGTTCACCTAAAACAAACCCTAGAAGTAGAACAAAGAAGAACTAAGTGGCATGAAGTGGTAAACTTTTAAGCTGACCAAGAGAACTGAAGGTCTCAGTAAGTCACACTTGACAGAGAGCACTTGATCACTCTGTACTACTTAGTATATACTTCACACAGCTGGCATTTTGTCCTGTATTACTAGAAGACTAGCTCAAAAATGCCGAGGAACACCTGCTTATTTTGGATTGCCAAACAAAAAACAAACAAGTTTGGTTTTAGTAGATTTAGTTAACGCTATTGAATGCCTGTGTCACAACCACTGGCGGAGTAGCCACTGACACATGGCTTCTCAAGGCAAGTGCTGCAATTACTGTAGCTTTTCAGTGCTACGCAGTTACGTTATAGGGACTTTCCTGTGGGGAGATTTAAGCAACAGTTGCCAGAACCAGTTGGCTCAGACTTCCCTCTGCCCAAGAGTCCTGCTCTTTTTCCAGGGAAACCACAGCCCTGGGTCCTTCCATCCCCAAAACCAGGACACTCTTACAGGTTCTTTTGCATAACACAACTGAGATACTGCTGTTCTTATCCTCCTATACCCTTAAAAGTCCTTTTCTGGACCTTAGTTCCCCCCTCTTCATTTGTGCAAGAGCCATTTGGGGGTCCTAACAAGAGACGTCTTGCCCTAGCTCCCACTACGGAAACATCTGCCAGGGTAATTTTCCTCTCTACGAGGTTCCCCTTGACTGCTTCAAGCATATCTTTCTTGTCCTCGTTGTCAAAGTCTTTCCCACCTTATTGCTGACCTGGACAACTCTGTTGCGTCCACTGAACAACTCCAATCACTACAGCAGCGCCCTGTTTGTTAGGTCCTTGGCTGGAGCTTTAAGGAAGGCACTGTTCCCAGCCACACAGGACTGCTCACAAGCTTCAAGGGCTCCTGGAAATAACATGGGCTTGTTCTGCAAGAACCAGAGCCAGAAAATCTCCTGAAACACAAGATACTTTAAGCCAAAAGATCTGAGCTTGACAGAAATCAGCTATTCTAAAATGAACCATGTTTTACAAGAACACTTTGGCTTTGAGTTGCTAGACTTAGCCTTCCTCAGATCAGAGGACAGTCGGGTTTTTTCTTCATGTTTGTAAACAACATAGCATACTGAGGGACCTGGGAACCATGGTCAGCTTCAGGGTACGACACACACACACTGTAACTGCTGCCTTTGAAAGGGCTAAGAGAAAGGTGAAGGCACGTGGAAAAGAATCTTGGACCACATTGAAAAAAACATTGTAATTCATGAAAAGGACAAAACCAAACACACTGTTGGGGAAAAAAAAATAACCAACAGCAAAACCAACCCCAGAACCTCCCTACTACACTGCAAATGTTTGGCGACTCTTACTATCCAAACTCTTCTGAGCTGGCAAGAAATCAAGGTATTAGAAGAATACAGGGCACTTCAAGTATAAGGATTCTTACTTTCAGTCAAACACTAGCAGCATGATACATTCTACGTCAGGTTTCTCTCGAATGTCTTTAGAGATTTAGCATTAAATGAAGCATCCAGCCATTTACGTGCACGTGTCAAAGTATGACAAATGTTCTTCCAGCAGGACTTTACACTAGGCTGTTGCAATTATTCAAAGTCTCCCACAGCATCTGTAATGCAAGATGCACCTTTAGGGGGAAAAAAGGAATAGCAGTAGAGTGGAGGTGCTGTGCTGAAACTTCCTACGCACAAAAGTTGTGCAAATGCCAATTTACATCTCTGAAACGAGATGTTTGTCCATGACGACAGGGCAAAATCTGCCACTAATGGGAGGTTTGTAGGATAAGTTTACAAGGGAACACGCCTTCAGAAAGTGATCTTTCAACATAGAAAGTTACTTCAAAATCCATTCAGGTTTTTCCTCTCATCTCTCTGGCAATCCACATTAAGTCACCATTAGTCACAAAAAAAGTATTAACCAATTTAAATGAGATTTCTTTGACGTGTATATCATTTCCTTTTTGTTACTTAACCGAAGATGATGAAAGTACGCAGTCAAAGAAAGGACAAAGCACAAGCTAAGAGTGTGCATTGAATTAGATTGTATAGCATCATTACAAAAAATACAAATAGGATGGCAAAGTCACAAGGTCCACTCATGAAATAGCAAACTTGGAGATGTGGAGGGTTTTGGGTGCTGGGATATGCATACTACACGCATCCGTCCATGACTGGAGTGCCCTTCAAATTCTAAAGGTGAAACTTCATAGATTCTTTTATTCTCTTCCTCATCTTCTAAAATCATTGTTTTTACTAATTTTTTGTTACAGTATTGAAGAATGACTGCATTAAATTAAAAATATGAGTTTTTTTCATTTCTACCAAAAAAAAGGAGCGAGAGTTAGCACAAGCCCTATACCCAGAGACTACTTGCCTCACGGACTTTGGCTGGCTCACTGGTCACGTGGAGCTCATAGCTGTCACGGGAGTGATCTGTGGTTGGCACTTATGAGAAAACAGGCCACAACTTTTAGAGCATTTGATACTTCATGAAAGCGATTGTTTCGTTCTTACATGTAACACATACTCATATCAAGGAAGTATTAAGCAAAATGTTTTTATTAACCACAGAAAATAGATGTGTTTCTCTCAACCACATTGCTTGCAGAAATGAAGAGCTCAAAGCCAACTTGTGAACCACACTGACAATCTTGGAGTGAAGGTGAAAGATAACTTTGCAGTCACAACAAAGACTCAACCAATTCTTTTTTGCCAAGATCATTTATCCTCCACTTCATCCAGAAATACCATCAAACTGCTGTTCTTCCTTTAAACACTGATGGCTTCTACGCCATTAGAAGAGCTGGCAGACGTACTGCGTGTAGGGCAGAGGGAAACCAAAGCCCAGTACACCCACCCACAGCCAGCACTTGCGCAAAAGTCAGCTGCAGACCTACAGCAACCACCACAAAATTTTAAATAAAAGGAATATCCCCAGAGAATCCCACTGACAAAGTAGTAGTTCCTGTCCTCCACTCACAAGCTGGGAAGGAAAATATAAGGAAAACAAAAGGAAGTACTTAAGGTATAACCTATTCCCTAAGATTTTCTACCCTGCTGTAACATTCATTGAATGCAACAGGATGACTTTCTCCAACTTCCAGTAAACTTTGGATCATGCTAATTTTGGATTGCAGTTCTCTGCTTTAGAAGTTTCAAGACAGTATTTTGCTATTGGTACAATTGCAGCAGAAATAAATTTGTCTGTTAGGGCTAAAATATACCCCATTGCCAAGAGAGAAGCCATACATAAGATAACATTTGTCTGCTCAATCCTGGAAATTTTATCACCCATTCAACTTGCTTGCTTTTTTGTTGTTGTCGTTCAAATGTAGTTTTGAACCATAAAAACCAAGGTTGAAAACGTTAACATTTAATTGTCCAGCACTCTCAGACCTATACATCAAAGAGGACGATACCGCAAAACTCACAAACAGCTTCAGATTGAACAAGGAATTTTGTAGCAGAACAGTACCAGCAGGTACCTTCACATGCCGGCCTGTATTCTGGCTCGGCTCTGTGGCTCCTCTGGACTACACTGCTCTGCACCCCTCAGCTGGGAGACCAGAGAGTGTGCTTTGTGCCAATCAGAATGAGAAAGAATAGCAGTAGAGAGCAGCTAGGCAAACTGAACACCCACAAATCGATGGGTCCCGATGGGATGCACCCACGAGAGCTGAGGGAGCTGGCGGAGGTAATTGCTAGGCCACTCTCCATCATCTTTGAAAAGTCGTGGAGAACAGGAGAGGTGCCTGAA